>JAEQBH010009195.1:0-27500 GCA_016808115.1 Tetrastigma voinierianum
ATTTTTATTTATTTACTAAATAGGGGAAAATGGGGAAAAATAGGAGAAAATAGTAAAAATATTTTTTAAAATTCATTTTCACATGGGAAAATATTTGGGACCAGAATTGATCGGTGAAGTGGAGGAAATATTTTATTTTAATTTATTCTTGAAAAAATAGGCGAAAAATAGGTGAAAACGGGAAAATGGGGGAAATGGGAGAATAGGAAAGGGTGGTTTGCAGTTGTTTCAGATTTTGTGCAAACATATAAAATATTATTTGATAAATATTTTAAATGAAGAAATTGATAATTTTAGTTTTCCTGAAAAACTCTCTAGATCATAGGAAGACATGGAAGGTATTGAAATGTTTTTGTCGTGAAGATTTGGAACATTGAATGAGGAAGAAACAATGAAGATAGAAGCACAGGCATGGTTGGGGAGCGTTAAGGCATAGGTGAGGAAAGCCACCAATATTGTCGGGTCTTGATGGCATGGAGGGGCAATGAGGGTTGTGGCACCATCAATATTGCCGAGGCACCTATCAATATTGCAAATTACATTTCTTGTACGATGGAGCAAGGTTCAAGAGTAGGCGTGTGGCTCTTAAGTAGAGGGCAGGTGTGTCATGGCATGGCGTACAATAGCAGGGCGAGGCCAGTGTGTCCTAGGCATGACAAACCTTTAGGCAGAGACCATATGTCTGGGCATGGCATGGCGCTGGGCGCCGGGGCCGGGTGTGTCTGGGCATGACAAGCGCTAGGCCAGGGACCGTATCTGGGCATGGCATGGCCAGGGCCACGGGACCCGGGCCCCGGTGTGTCTATGCATAGCAAACCATGGCACTGGGGCGTAGGGCCGTGTGTGCAGGCATGGCGTGCCGTAGCACTGGCCAGGGCCCGGGTGTCTGGGCATGGCGACCACGTAGCGCTAAGTTGCCGAGTGATCGTAATCCTGGAGCATGGCATGCCATAGCGCAGCCGGAGCCCGATGTGTCTAGGCATGGCATGCCATAGCACTGATGCGGGCCCGGGTGTGTCTGGGCATGGCGCGTGTGTATAGCCCAGGGCCCGATGTGTCTAGGCATGGCATGCCATAGCCCAGGCACTTAGGGCCGTCGTCTCAGGCATGGCATGCCATGGCGCTAGGCGCCGGGCCCCGTGTCTAGGCATGGCATGCCATAGCACTAGCCAGGGCCCCGTGTGTCTGGGCATGGCATTGCCATAGCCTTGGCAGGGCCGGGGCCGGTGTGTCTGGGCACTTGGCGTGCCGTAGCAGCGCCCCGGCGTAGGCGTGAGGGCCCCGTGTGTCTAGGCATGGCGTGCCATGGCACTAGCCCGAGGCCCCGGGCCCCGGGTGTGTCTGGGCATGGGATGCCATGGCGCTAACCCGAGGGCCCCCGTGTGTCCCTAGGCATGGCATGGCTGTGGCTGGCCAGGGCGGTGTCCAGGCGTGGCGTCTTGTCGCGACTGGCCCAGGGCGGCGACGGGTGTGTGTCCTGGGCATGGCGTGCCATGGCACTGGCGACGGAGGCCCGGGTGTGTCTGGGCATGGCATGCCATAGCACTAGCCGGGCTAGAGGCCCCAGGGAATCCCAGTGTGTCTAGGCATGGAATGTAGCCCAGCGTGGAGCCCCATGTGTCTAGGCATGGCGTGCCATGGCAGCAGCCGGGCCCGCTGTGTCCTGGGCATGGCATGCCATAGCGCTAGCCCGAGGGCCCAGTGTGTCTGGGCATGGCGTGCCATGAGCCCAGGCGCGGAGGGCCCCCGGGTGTGTTACAGGCATGGCATGCCACCGCCTGGCACACTGGGCGCCCAGGGGCATCGTGTCATCTCTGGGCATGGCATGCGTGCCCTAAACCGAGGCCCAGTGTGTCTAGGCATGGCATGTGTGGCATAGCGCTGGTAGGGCCCAGGTGTGTCTGGGCATGGCGTAGGCGCGCGCTGGGCCGGGCCGGGTGTGTCTGGGCATGGCGTGCCATGGCCTTCAAGTAGAGGGCCCCGGGTGTGTCTAGGCATGGCATGCCACGTATGTAGACCGGGCACCGTGTCTAAGGCATGGAATGGCACATTCATGATGAAATAAACCTCAACCCTAAAAAACAATGTTTTTTTAAACCGAGGCGAGGATTTAATCCTAGGCATGGCGTAGCATGGCGCTAGAGGCGGGGAGCAGTGCAAGGCATGCCTTGCCCAGGCCGAGATCACCGATGTCTAGGCATGTCATGGCGCAGGCGGCACGTAATGCCGGGCGTCGCGGTGTCGGGGCATGCGAGGCACTGGCGGGTGCCAGGTGCCTGGGGCAAACGCTTGGCAGAACGCAGGTTCCTAGGAGGCATGCAAGCGGCGCTGTTTGAGATCACCGTTAGCTGGGCGTGCCATGGCGCTGGGCGGATCAGTGCCTGGGCGTGCCTTGGCCTTTGGGCCGAATCAGATTAACCCTGGGCATGTCATGGCGCTGGCGGGAATACCATGGTGCTGGGTGACACCACGGCGAGCAGTGCTGAGATGCGTTCTGAGGTCCACCGCCGCCTCGACGTGCGCGCGTGCGGCGCGAATCTGCCTCGTGCGTAGCTGCGATAATCGTTGAATAATGCGCGATTAACGTCGCGGGACGCTGGCGACGCGCGCGGCGAGCGCGGCGTCGATGAGGCGCGAGCGATGGGTCGCAAATGCATAATCGCTGCCGATGCCGACCGAACATAATATGCTGAGCGACGCAGGTATCACGAACGTCGCGCGTCCAGCCGTGACCAAATCCGACGTGTCGCATAGGGTCATGATGAACGTCCGCGTATTGAATACCGCGCTAAATCGGCGTCGATCGCTAAACAAGCGATGAGATCCTGCCGTAGCAATACGCTTTGTGAAGCCGTTACACGAAACATGGCGAGCCGCGTACTAAGCAACATGGCGAGCCGCGTACTAGGCAAGCACTAGGCGGCCTTGCCGTGCCTAGGCATGTCATGGCACTAGGCGAGATCACGTGCCTAGGCATGCCATGAACATAGGCCTGGCCAGAACCTTAGTGATGACTAGGCATAATGACTGGCACTAAGTAGGGAAAAGCGCGTTTGTCTAGTCCGCGACCTGGGCGGGCGGCGTGACTAGGCATGCCATGGCACTAGGCCCGGGGAGCACCGATGTCTAAGCATGACCTGAAAGCATGGGGGAGCGGCATGTAATATCATGGGGGGTGGGGGAGGCGGCATGTAATGGCATGGTCGGGCCTGGGGACACCACACCATGCCTCAGAGGCTTGGTCTACCACGTGATCGAGGCAGCTTATGTCTGAATGGAGCGCAAGCACAATAGAGGCACCATGGCACTGGCAGAGTGTGCAAGCGCAAGTCGTCTTTGGTAGGTCGCTGTATCTTGATTCGAAGCGAGCATCGCGTCACGTCGCTTCTCATTTCGTTTAGCTTTTTATTCCATACGCATGCTTTATCCGTCGACCGAGAAGATTTGTTCAGCGGTCGAGGGCTCCGGTACCACCGGGTAGCGTTCAAGAACCTCTGTCGGAGGGACGAAAAGGAAGCAGCGGTGGATCGGTTGAGGAGGGGCGAATGCGGGCGACATAGGGCTGAATCTCGGTGGATCGTGGCAGCAAGGCCACTCTTGCCACTTAACAATACCCCGTCAGCGTATTTAAGTCGATACGCAAAGTTCTACCAAATCGCTCGGTCGAATAATGCTTCAAAGGCGGCCCACCGCAGTTTGTCCACGCGAGGGCGACCCGAGCGCGTGCCTACGAGGCGAGGCCCTGCGAGGAAATCAGCGTCGGGCGGCCAGGCGCCTGCGTCGTTTCTGCGGATCCCCGGCCGGCGTTGATCATAATCAGCGCCGCAGTAACCCGGCGCCCAGCGGCTTTTCAACCAAGCGCGATGACCAATTCAATGCGATCAGCAGTTCCTCTCGTACTAGGTTGGTGCATTACGGCCTTTGTCATCGATGGAGTAAAACTAACCTGTCTCGGCAGTGCAAACCCAGCTCCGCGTTCCTATTGGTGGGTGAACAATCCAACACTTGGTGGTCACGCTTCGCTGATAGGAAGAGCCGACATCGAAGGATCAAAAGCAACGTCGCTATGACGGCTTGCATTTTGCCACGAAGCCGATTATCCTGTATTAACACCGACACCTCTAGCTTCAAATTGAAGGTCTAAAGGATCGATAGGTACGCTTTCGGTTCGTATTCGTCTTGGAAATCGAGAATCAAAGCGAGAGCTTTTGCCCTTTTGTTCCACACAGGATTACCATTCTGCGTTCATGACTCATCTTAAGTTTCATAGCGTTATCTTTTAACGGATGTACCGCCCCAGCCGAACTCCCACGACAGTAACCCGCGGATCGGCCTTGTGACGCCTTGAGTCAAAAAAGGAGGGGATGTTCCCAGCCTCCGATTCACGGAATAGTGAAATAACGTTAGAGTAATTGGTATTTCACTTCGCGTTCAGGCTCCCACTTATCCTACCTCTCAGTCGTTTACAAGTCGAGATTAAGTCGATTTCAGCGGTCTTAACCATGATTCTATGACAGTTCCTTAAGGGCATGGTTTCATTTGGATAAGTAGGCGAGACGATTAGAATCTCGTTAATCCATTCTAAATCAAATCACTAATTAGATAATGAGGCATTGCTACAAGAGTCATAGTTACTCCGTGGTTACCGCTTGGTTGGGCTAACCGCTTTGACATTGAGCCGGCGAAATCACATTGCGTGATGAGCATCGCGAGGACCATCGCAATGCTGTTTTTAATTAAGCGATCCAGTTCCTTGTCGTACCAGTTCTGGTCATTTATTCGACGCCGGAAGGCGAGGAGCCGTTCGATCCGTCAGTGCGCGGCGACCGCTCGCCGCGAGGCGGCTGGCGATCCGCAAACGGCCGTGGGTTGAGGCCAGGACCCGTGCCCGGCCCTCGAGCCAATCCTTTCGAGATTCACGGATCCATTTTGACTTCTTGCCACCACATTGTTCCATCGACGGTTTGTTCACCGCCAGAGACCTGATCGCAGTTATGAGTCTGGCCGTTAGGAGGCGCACTCGGTTCTCAGTTTTCATGGAGCGTCGGCGCCGCCGGACCTGCCGCGACGTGCGGTGCTCTTCCGACCCATTTGGACCCTACCTCCGGCTGAGCCGTTTCGGGGAGTGAGGCGGGCTGTTAGCGAAAAAGATAACTCTTCCGGGGCCCTCGGCCAGCGTCTCGGACTCCCTGCGTTGAGTGGTATGCGTCGATTCGGAATGTTAACGATTCCTTTGATGCTCGCGTGCGTGCAGCGCCATCAGACGGCTTCCCCGTCTGGATCGACAACCCATGTGCAGTGCCGTTCACATGGAACCTTTCCCTGCCGGCCTTGAAGTTCTCATTTGAATATTGCTACTACCGCGAGATCCGCACCGGCAGTGCTCGCGGGCTCGCGAGTTTTTCGCGGCGACCGCCGGCCTCTACTCATCGAGGCTAGCCTTGCCACCGACGGCGGTCTCGTCAGCAGCAGCGCCATCCATTTAGGGCTGGTTGATTGGCCCGGGTGAGTTGTTACACACTCCTTAAGCGGTTCGACTTCCATGACCACGTCCTGGCATCGCTTAATCGACCAACACCGGCATGGGTTCTAGGTTGCGCGATTGGGCCTGTAACGGCTTCGGTTCATCCGCATCGCCGGAGTTCTGCTTACCAAAATGGCCCGCGAATCTGATTAAAGTGGCGGCGCCGATGGGCGGTAGTGCGTCCTACCTATTTAAAGTTTGAGAATAGGTCGGGCGTTGCGCCCCGATATCTAATCATTGGCTTTTACCCGATAGAGTCGCCCGCGGGCTCGGCTATCTGAGGGAAACTTCGGAGAGGAACCCGGCTACTAGATGGTTCGATTAGTCTTCGCCCCTACCCCTGAAGTCGGACGAGCGATTTGCGTGATGTATTTGCGGGCCTCCACGAGTTTCCTCGGCCGCCCCTTTCAGGCATAGTTCACCATCTTTCGAGATTCGACGGTGTGCTCTGCGCGCCGGAACCCTTCTACGGAAGATCAAGGTGGTCGGCGATTGCACCCACCGGATCCCGCGTCGACTTCCCTTCGCCTTCTGGGTTTACTGGCGGGTTGACTTCGCCCATGTCGGACTCCTTGGTCAGTGTTTCAAGGCGGTCGAATCAGGGCCGTGGCGAAGCGCCATGAAGCGCCACGAGTCTGGCTGCGCCCGGGCGTCGCGGCGCATTCCACGATCGAGCGGCGGCGTCTCCGCAGGTATGACTAACCGGGCTTGAGTCGCCGCCCCAAACGCGTCGGTCCGGCGCCCGAGCGTCGGCCGGACGGCGGATCGCCGTTCCACATCCGGCCAAAGCGCATCGCGGCCCCCGCTCGCCCCTCGGCCAATTTCAGCGGCTCTTTGACTCTTTTCAAAGTCCTTTTCATCTTTCCTCGCGGTACTTGTTTTCTCCGGTCTCGCCGTGTTAGCCTTGGGCGGAATTTACACCGCCCGATTAGGCGCATTCCCAAACAGCAGGCTTCGTCGGCGGCGCCTCGTGGTGCGGCGAGGTGCGCGCAGCCAGAACTCTCACCACTCTCCGGCGCCCCGCTTCGGGGACTTAGGCCAGTCCTTGGCCCGAGGCCTTCTCCGGACTACAATTAGGACGGTAGGACCGCTGATTCTCAGGCCCAGGCTTTTCGGTTCGCTCGCCGTTACTGAGATCCTTGTAAGTTTCTTTTCCTCCAAGCTTGTGATATGCTTAAACTCAGCGGGTGTTCACTTCGACACAGGGTCGCCTGTGGGGTTCGGGCGCTTCGTGGTGCACCACAGTCGCGGCCGCGCCCGACATGGAGATTCTCCTCCTTCCTCCTGTACAGGGGAAAAGGATCGGGGTTCGTTTCAAACCACCCCGCAGCCGGCGTGCATCGCCGCGGGACAATTGCAACCCGACCACGGCCAGCGATATTCCATGGGAGCCCGATGTCCGCCAAACTCAGGCCCTTACTCGGCGGAAGAAATTGGAGAGCGGCGATGTCTTGTGTGACGCCAGGCGGCCCGTGCCTGAACCTAATGGCGTCGGGCGCGACTTGCGTTCAAAGACTTCGATGATTCACGGGATTACGCGAATTCACGCAGTATGCATGTTTGCTGCGTTCTTCGTGATCGAGCCCGATATATCGCGCGAGAGTCGTTTTTGTAGGTTAAGCGACCGCGCCTTCCGGCGCGCCGTGACGGGGCTGGCGGGATAGGCGTTGTTTGATTGTATTTTCCTTGGCGTTTTCCAGCGGGGTTGGGTGTTGGATCGGGAAGGTCCGGCAAGACTTACCCCATGCGGGGCGGAGGGAAGGCTCGCGAGGCCGCCGATCCATCGAGAGCGGAGTGGAGGGCTCACGCCGGCTACGCCCTCGGCCAGATTGTTAAACAAGGTATTCCGCAGATCGTTCCGGTCGATGAGTTCGACAATGATCCTTCAGCGAGGTTCACCTCACGAAACCTTGTTCTGACTTCTCCTTCCTCTAAATGATGAGTTCAGTGGGGATTCCTTGGCGTCGCCGAGGGCGGCGAACCGGCTCACGTCGCGCGATCAAGACACTTCAGGACCATTCAATCGGTAGGAGCGACGGGCGGTGTGTACAAAGAGGCGGGGGCGGCGTAGTCAGCGCAGTGATGACTCGCGCTCAAAATTCGTTGAAGACCAACAATTGCGATGATCTATCCCATCACGATGAAATTTCCAAAGATTACGGGCGCATCGGCGGGCTATAGACTCGTTGAATACATCGGTGTAAGCGCGTGCGACCCCGAACATCTAAGGGCATCACGGGACACAATTATTGCCTCAAACTTCCTTGGCCTAAGCGGCCATAGTCCCTCACAAGCGACGCGGAGGATCTGTCGTAAGCTAGTTAGCGAGAGTACGAGGAGTCTGTTAGTTAGCGGAATTAACAGAATAGTCGCTCACTTGACTAAGACTGGCCATGCACCGCGCCCATAGAATCAAGAAAGAGCTCTCAGTCTGTCAATCCTTACATCTGGACACATTAGTTCCGAGTGTTGAGTCAAATTAAGCCGGGCTCCAGCATCTAATTGGTGCCCTTAAAGATCAATTCCTTTAAGTTTATTTAGGCCGTACTCCCAGGAACCCAAAAACTTTGATTTCTCGTAAGGTGCAGTAGTCCCTAAAGCAACGTCGATCCACGAGTGACATCGTTTATGGTTGAGACTAGGGTATCGATACGTCTTGAAGCCCCAACTTCGTTCTTGATTAGTAGAAAACATCCTTGGCAAATGCTTTAGCGGACATTGATCTTTGTCAAATCAATTCACCTCCGACCTATAAATACAGACCCTTTAAACGTCCGCATCAATCTAACATCTCCGATCGAAGCCCGACACAATAGGACCGAAATCATGATGTTATCCCGTATCAATATGTCATAAGCGTAAAACGCTGACCTCTAATTTCTTCAAGTAGCAATATACCATGGGAGGCCCGATACCCGTGGTTCAGACCGGGGCGCGCCAGCCGGTGAAGACGAGAGGACGGTGCACAAGTAAGGCGGGCCAGGCCGACCCATCCGAAGTCGACTCACGAGCTTCAGCGCTAACTCAATGCTTTCAAATATCGCTCATTAATTTGGAATTACGCAATTTGCGGCGCCGAGACTTGCCCTCGATGGATCCTGTTAAAGGGATTTGGGTGTACTCATTCCAGTTACGGACTGAGCGATGTTATTATTTATTGTCACTACCTCCCGTGTCGAGATTGGGTAATTTGCGGCGCCTAGCGCCTTCCTTGGATGTGCCGTTTCTCGGGCTCCTCTCGAATGAACCCTCAATTCTCGTCACCGTCAATACCATAGTGACACTATCCACCACCATCGAAAGTTGATAGAGGCGGATATTTGAATGATGCGTCGCCCGGCCACGATGTACGTCACGATCCGTCGAGTTATCGCCAGATCATGACAACGAGCATAGCGCGTCGACCTTTATCTAATAAATGCATCCACTTCGAGAAGTCGGGGTTTGTTGCGTAGCTCTAGAATTACTCACGGTTATCAGAGTAAGCAAGTACCATCAAACAAACTATATGATTTAATGAATAATTGCGAGTTCCGCGTTGATCAGTTCACGCACACATGCATGGCTTAATCTTTGAAGGAACAAGCATATGACTATTGGGATCAACGGGTAGCATTCTTGTAATGCGGCGTCACGAGACCGCATGCACCTACTGAACCCTGATTGTCGGGAGGCAGCGAGCCGTCGTCGTGCATGCGGCGTGCAGCGATGAAGCAGCAAACCGAGGGCAATAGTGTGATCTTTACGTTATGCGATGTTAAGGTTCGCATCGAGAACGCGAGCCATCATCGCGTACGGCCCATTGTAAACCCCTTCATGGTCACCGGCGTGGGAGTACATGGAACACGATGATCGCTTGCAAGATCCACACGCCCCCGTGAGCTAGATGGGAGAAGAGACCAGCATTAGAGAAAATTCCATGATTGGGAAGGCAGCAGTTAGTGGCGATGCCCAAGGCTTGATTCAAGCGCTTTGTGGCTTCAGAATGAGGGAGGCGTGGGGCGATAGTTCGTTGCACGAGCAAGGAACTATGAAGCCATTACCCAGACACCGACTGCACGCCATCAGAGGTTGACTTCAAGATGCACCACATAGAACTTTAGTGACTAGTTGGGAGTTGTCCTAGAAACACACGGAAGCAATAAGTGATGCCTTTGTAGTACCATTGTAGGCATGGAAGAATGATAACACTATTTCCAAGCAACGAATAGTTGGTCAAACAACGGAAGACAAGCTGGGTGAGTTGCAGGCTGTGGTCCCCGAAGCCACCGTGTCTGAAATGATGAACTATGCCGGGAGCCCAGGTGTCTGGGCATGGCATGGTGCAGGCCGAAGGGCACCATGTCTAGGCATGCACTTTCGACCAGGAGCAGATGCTAGGCATGTCATGGCACTAGTCCCGGGCACCGTGCTTAGACGAGGCACTAGGGAGAGGAACCGTGCTGGGCGGGGCAAGCAGCGGAACCTTGCCTAGACGGGAGCGTGTAAATGGGAACCACGCCCTGGGCATGGCACTAGCACCATGCCTAGGCATGCACTAGGCCGAGGGCTTCATGCCTAGGCATGCACTAGGACAAGACACTTAGTGCCTAGCCAAGGCACTAAGGCGGGCACCCGCTGGCTGGGAGCGAGAGGCATGCTTGCGATGGGGGGAACATAAGTCGCATAGGCTTGGGAGGCCAGGGGCGAGAGTGGCATGGCGTCTTGGGCGGCCAGTGCGGCAAAGGGCGCATGGGAGGCTAGCCGGGATCATTGTCTAGGCTGTACGAGACAATCGGATGTCGAGGACTTAGGGGTGGCATGGCAGGCACGCCCATGCCACAAAGTGTGGCATGGGTGTGTGCAGCCGAGGGCGACAGTGAGCGTGCCTGGTGGCCATGGCACCATGCTGGCGGTGTGGCCAGGGCACCGTGCCTGGGCATGCACTGGGTAGGGCATCGGCGCCTAGATGCCTTCAGATGAGAGGCACCTGCCTGGAGCAGGGCCGCTGGCGAGGCACCATGGCTAGACGTGCAGCTAGCGGAGCACCGCGGGTGCCTGGCGGGCCCCCAGGTCTTTGGCATGAACTAGGCTGAGCAGGTGACTGGAGCCCGCCTTGGCCCAGGCCGGGAGCGCCACTGTCTGGGCATGCACTAGGCGGGGCACCTGATCGAGCAATGCACTGGGTGGGGGCACCACATCGAGGCATGCACTAGGCCGAGGCACCTGTCGGGGCATCTGTTAAGCCCAGAGCACCATGCAGGGACGAGGCAGAGCAGGCACCACTATCGAGGGCATCTCTGTTGGGCCGAGGGGCACCGCAATCTGGGCATGCATAGGTCGAGGCACCTGTCTGGGCATGCGCTAGGCCAGGAGCCCTGTCGAGGCATGCACTGAGCCGGGAGCACCATGCCCCGAGACAGGAGTGTGAGGCGGGGCAGCTTGTCGAGGGCATCTTGTGGAAGCCGAGGCACCATGCGGGCAGGAGCCTTCGTAGGGCACCTGTCAATGACATGCACTAGGCCAGAGCATACTGTCGAGGCATGCACTAGGCGAGGCACCTGTCGGGAGGCATGCGCAAAGCGGGCACCATGCCCGGAGCAAAGGCCACTAGGCCGAGGCGCCTGTCGAGGGGGCATGCAGGCGGGGCGCCTGTCTGCAGGCATGTAGGCCGAGGCACCGCAATGAGGCATGCAGGCAGGCACCTGTCTAGGCATGCACTAGGTCGGGGCGCCACTGTCTAAGCATGCGCTAGGCCGGGGCGCCACGGCTCGGGGCATGCGCTGGGCCGAGGGCACCATGCCCGAGACAGGGCACTAGGCCGGGCAGCTTGTCGAGGAGCATGCGCTAGAAGCCCAGGAGCACCGTGCCCGAACAAGACTATAGACGAGCGCCGTCTGGGCATGCGCTGGGGCGGGGTACTCTGTCGGGGCATGCACTAGTGGGGAGCACCTGTCGGGGCAATGCATGGGCAGGCACCATGCCCAGACAGGGGCGGAGACAAGCCCAGGGGGCCGGGTGTCTGGGCAGGTTCTGGCGGGGGCCTGTCTTGACGGGTGCTAGTGGGGCGAGTGTACGGCCAGTCTTGGCGGGGCGTGTCTGGGCAGGGTGCTAGGCGGAACATGTCTGGGCAAGGGTGCTAGACCAGGGCACCACTGTCCTGGGCATGCACTAGGCCGAGGCACCGTATCTAGGCAAGGTACTGGCCAGGGCACCATGCCGGGAGACAGGTACTATAGGCACCATGCCTAGGGCATCTGTAGGCGGAGCGTGATGGGGAGCAGGGGCATGCCTTACGGCTCCAGAGCATAGCGTGGGGGCAGCGTGGGAGGCAGGGGCATGCTTGCAGCGTGGAGACGTCCGTCCATAGGCTTGGGCGGCCATGGGCAAGTAGCATGGGATCTTAGGCAACGAGTCAACAACGACTGCGTGGGAGGTAACCAGCGAGTCGTTGTCACCTTCTACCGTCAGGATGTCGAGGGCTTGTAGGTGTAACATATGACATGTACCACGAGTGGCATGGGTGTGTGCCCTTGACAGCACGCAAGGCTGCGTGCCTAGTGAGTCTTATTTGCCAAGCCCGTAGAGGCAACCACCCCCTTAAAGAGCAAATATAAGCCTTTTGGAAAAATGCGGAGGACATCACACATGCTTGAGGAGACATAATGGAAAATTTTAACCGAGAAGCGATTTTAGTCCCGTTTTTCTGATTCTCTTTATAATAATTATACATGGCCAAGAAAAAAGAAAGAAAAAAATTGGACGCAGAAAATATTTATTTTTATTTATTTACTAGAAAAATAGAAATGGGGAAAAATAGGAGAAAATAGTAAAATATTTTAAAATTCATTTTCACATGGGAAAAATATTTAGGACCAGGAATTGATCGATTTGAAGTGGAAATATTTTATTTTAATTTATTTCTTGAAAAAATAGGCGAAAAATAGGTGAAAGCAATAGGGGGGAAAAATAGAAATAGGGAAAATAGGGAAAGAATTGATTTAGATTTGACTCTCTTTTGGAATGCAACAATATTTTAGTATAAAATATTAATGTTGATAATATTTTAAATGAAAAAGTGATAATTTTAAATTTTTTCTCACAAAAATATAAAATATAGGGAAGACATGGGAAGGTATTGAAAAACATTTTTGTCATGAATGATATTTTGAACAATGAATGAGGAAGAAACAAGTGAGATAAAGTAGGCATGGTTAGGGGCGATTAAGGCATAGGTGGGGAAAGCCACGATATTGTGGTGCGATGGCATGGAGGACAACAAGGGTTGTGCACCATCAATATTAGAGCACCTATCAATATTACAAATTACATTTCTTGGCACGATGGAGCGGATGCAGGTAGGCGTGGCAAAGCAGACGAGCACCGTGTCATGGCATGGCATGCAATAACCTTTAGGGCGGGAGCCAGTGTGTCTAGGCATGACAAACACTAGACCCGAGGCCATATGTCTGGGCATGGCATGGCACTGGCGCAGGGCCAGGTGTGTCTAGGCATGTGAAGTGGGTAGGAGCCATATGTCTAGGCATGGCATGGCCAAAGACGGGCCCGGGCCAGTGTGTCTATCGCAGCAAGCCCGTAGCACTAGGCGCCGAGGCCCCGTGTGTCTAGGCATGGCATGCCTTAGCACTAGCCCGGCCCCGTGTGTCTAGGCATGGCAAGCCATAGCACTAGGCGTAGAGACCCCAGTGTCTGGGCATGGCATCTCTTAGCACCTTCCCGAGGGCCCCGTGTGTCTAGGCATGGCATGCCATAGCACTAGGCGTGGAGGCCCCGTGTGTCTAGGCATGGCATGCCATAGCATAACTTAGGGCCCAGGTGTCTAGGCATGGCATGCCATGGCACTTTGGGGCGGCCAGAGGGCCCCGTGTGTCTAGGCATGTGCCATGGCACTAGGCGGCAGGGCCCGGGTGTGTCTGGGCATGGCGTGCCGTAGCACTGGCCCAGGGCCCCAGTGTGTCTGGGCCGCCGCGCAGCTAGCCGGGCCCAGGGCCACCGGGTGTGTCTGGGCATGGCGTGCCATGGCACTGGCGCCCGGCGGCCAGAGACCCAGGTGTGTCTGGGCATGGCATGCCATAGCACTAGCCAGACCCCAGGGCCCAGGTGTGTCTGAGCATGGAATGCCATAGCCTTAACCAGGGCCACAGTGTGTCTAGGCATGGCGTGCCATGGCACTGCAGGGCCCGATGTGTCCTAGGCATGGCATGCCATAGCGCAGCCGAGGGCCCGGCTGTGGTGGAGGCCCGTGTGTCTGAGCATGGCATGCCATGCTAAGCGCGGAGGCCCCAGTGTGTCTAGGCATGGCATGCATAGCAGCCGGGCCCAGGGCCCTAGGGTGTGTGTCCCCAGGCATGGAATGCCATGGCGCCTAGGCGCGGAGGCCCCCGTGTGTCACAGGCATGGCATGCCATAGCACTAGCCCAGGGCCAGTGTGTCGCATGGCATGCCATGCTTGCGAGGCCGGTGTGTCTGAGCATGGCATGCCATGGCGGCGTGCGGAGGCCAGGTGTCTGGGCATGGCGTGCCGCGGCGCAGGCGAGGCATGGGACATCGCATGCAGCGACGAGGCCCCGTGTGTCTAGGCATGGCATGGCATAGCACTAAGTGAGGCCGATGTGTCCCCAGGCATGGCATGGCATGCCTTGGCCAGGGGCCCCGTGTGTCTAGGCATGGCGTGCCATATGCTGGTAGGAGCCCGGGTGTGTCTGGGCATGGCATGCCATGGCCTGACCCGAGGACACCGTCTCTAGGCATGGAATGGCACATTCATGATAGAAATAAACCTCGACCACACAAAGAAACAATGTTTTTAAACTGAAGCGAAAGGTTTAATCTAGGCATGGCATGGCATGGCACTAGGCCAGGGCGCCGTGCCAGGCATGCACTAGGCGAGATCACGTGTCTGGGCATGTCATGGCACAGGCCGAGCACCCAGCCAGTCGCCGTGTCGGGGGCATGCCAAGACACTAGACGTGCCACCGTGCTAGGCAAGCACTTGGCCGAGCACCGTTCTGGGAGTACCCAGCGGCCTTGGCAGAATCAGGTGCCTAGGCATGCCATGGCACTAGGCGAATCAGGTGCCTAGGCATGCCATGGCGCTAGGCGGATCACCGTGCCTAGGCATGCACGGGCCGCTAGAGCCCCGAATCAGGTGCCTGGGCGTGTCATGGCACTAGTGAGCACCGCCCGATGCTTAGGCAGAAGCTACCTGGTAGAGCAGGTGCCCCGGGGCCACGCGGCGCTAGGCGAGATCACGCGCTCAAATGCCATGGCACTAGGCGAGATCACCTTGCCTGGGCATGCCATGGCACTAGGCCCGGATCGCGGAGTGCCTGGGCATGTCATGGCGCTATTTTGTGAACCCAGGTGCTTAGGCGAGCACCTGGGGCGGGGCAGGTGGCAGACAGGCAAACCTTGGGCTGGATCAGGTGCCTGGGCATGTCATGGCACTAGGCCCGGGCAGGTGCCCGGGCATGTCGCAAGTAGGAGCACCGTGCCCGTGCATGTCGCTGGCACTAGTGAGAACTGCCGTGCCCGAGCGTGTCATGGCACTAGGCCCGGGCCGTGCCGGGCATGTCATGGCACTGGGCGAACGCAGTGCCCGAACGCGCCGTGCCCGGGCATGTCATGGCACTAGGCCGAACACCGTGCCCTGGGCAAGCACAAAGCGAAATCAGGTACTTTAGGCATGTCATGGCACTAGGCCCGAGGGGCGCGTGCTGAGCAAATGCGAACGAATCCAGAGTGACTAGGCATGTCATGGCAACAGAAGTGGGGCAGTGCACGAAGCGACGCTTGGCAGAACCTTTGTGCCTAGGCAAGCACTTGGTCGAGGCCTTTGTGCCTGGAACGAGCACTAGGCCGACGCACCGTGCTAGGCATAATCATGGCACTAGGCCGAGATCACTGGAGTGCCCTGGGCATTGCCATGGCACTGGAGGCTAGCCAGAACCCAGTGACTGGGCATGTGACGGCACTAGGCCGAGGAGCCGCATTTGTCTGAGTCACGACCTAGGCGGGGCGGCGTGACTAGGCATGTGGCACTAGTAGAGACCTTGCAGTGTCTAAGCATGACCTGGCTTGGCATGGGGGAGAGCGACATGTAATATCATGGGGGTGGGAGGCGGCATGTAATGGCATGGTCGGGCACAGGACACCACACCATGCCTCGGAACGGTCTACCCGCATTGTTCGAGGCAGCATGTCTGAAGATGGATGCAAGCACGACCCCGAGGCACCATGGCATAGCAGTGTGCAAGCGTAGTCGTGCTGAGTGCAGGTCGCTTGTCTTGATTTAGGAAGCAAGACAATCGCGTCCTTGTCGCTTCTCATTTCGTTTAGCTTTTTTATTCCCATCACGCATGCTTTATCTTGGTCGGCCAGGAAGATTTGTTCAGCAGTCAAGGGGCTTCCGGAGTACCACGGGTAGCGTTCGAGAACCTCTTGTGGAGGGGCGAAAAAGGAAGCGGTGGATCGGTTCGAGAGGAGGGGCGAATCGGGCGACATAGGGCTGAATCTCGGTGGATCATTAGCGGCAAGGCCACTGCGCCCTTACAATACCCGTCAGCGTATTTGATCGTGCGCAAGGATTCTGTCGCTTCGGTCGAATAATCTTGAGCGGCCCACGGTTTGTCCTGCCGCGGACGACCAGGACACGTGCCTCTGAGAAGTAGGGCCCCCTCACGAAATCGACAATGTCAGGCGTGAGCGCGCGTCGTTTCTGCGGATTACGACTTAGGCGTTCGGTCATAATCAGCGCGGTAGCTTGGCGCGCCGCGGCACTGACCAAAGCGCGATGACCAATTATGCGGAAATCAGCAGTTCCTCTACCATTACTAGGTTGAATTACTATTGCGACGCACATCATCGATGGAGTAAACTAACATCTCCGGCCGGTCTAAACCCGGCTCACGTTCCACTGTTGGTAGGTGGTGATCAACGCGGCCAGATACGCTTCCTGATGATAGGAAAATGAACATGAAGGATCAACAACGCGTCGCTATGAGCGCTTGCGCGTGCCTGAAGCCGGTTATCCCACGTAGTAACACCGACACCTCTAGCTTCAAATTCGAAGGTCTAAAGGATCGATAGGCCACGCTTTCACGGTTCGTATTACGTCTTTGGAAATCAGAATCAAACGAGCTTTACCCTTTTTGTTCCACGAGATTTCTGTTCTCGTTGAGCTCATCTTAGGACACCTGCGTTATCTTTAACAGATGTGCCGCCCCAATGAAACTCCCCACCTGACAATGTCTTCCGCCCGGATCGACGCGAACTGTGTAGATCCCAAGGAGGATGTTCCCCGCCTCCGGTCACGAATAAGTAAAATAACGTTAAAAGTAGTGGTATTCACTTTCGCCGTTGAAGCTCAACTTATCCTACACCTCTCAAGTCATTTCACAAAGTCGGACTGAGTCAAGCTCAACGAGTCTTCTTTCCGTGGTCTGCCAAACCCGTTCCTTAGGTACGTGGTTTTATTGGATAGTGGAAGCGAACCTGCGATTAGGAATCGTTAATCCATTCATCACGGCGTCACTAATTAGATGGCGAGGCATTTGGCTACCTTAAAGAGAGTCATAGCAGATTACTCCGCCGTTTACGCGCTTGGTTGAATTTCTTCACTTTGACATTGAATATAGGCGAAATCACATTGCGTGAGCATCAGGACAATATAATGCTTTGTTTTAATTAAGCAGTCGGATTCCCTTATCGTACAGTTAAGTCATTGTTCGGCCTTCGAGAAGGCCCAGAGCGTTCGATCCGATCCCGACGGCAATGACCAGCTCCGCGCCGCGAAGCGCTTCGAAGCGATCCACCGACGGTAAGCGGGTTCGGGCCCAGGACCGTGCCGACTATGCCGAGCCGATCCTTTTCCGGTTACGGATCCATTTTGCCGACTTCCCTTGCCTACATTGTTCCATCGACCAGACGTCTGTTCACCTTGGAGACCTGATGCGGTTATGAGTACGACCGGGCGTGGGAGGCACTCGGTCCTCCGGATTTTCATGGGCCGTCGAGGGCGCACCGGACACCAAGCGACGTGCGGTGCTCTTTCAGTATTGGACCCTACCTCCGGGCGAGCCGTTTCCGAGAGTGGGCCGGCTGTTAAGCGGAAAGATAACTCTTCCCGAGGCCCGCCGGCGGTCTCGGACTCCCTAGCGTTGCCGTCGGCCGCTGCGTCCGGTTCGGGAATGTTAACTTGCGATTCCGCACGGTGCTGCGTGCGTGCTGCATGTCAGACCGGGCTTCGAATCTCTTGGATCGGCTAACCCATGTGCAGTCACGTTCCTTGGAACCTTTCCCTCTTCGGCCTTCAAAGTTCTCATTTGAATGGCTTGCTACTACCACGAATCACTTATAGGCGGCTTCGCTCACTTGGGCTCGCGCCCGAGTTTTGCAGCGCGGCCCGGCCGCGCGCGCCTCACTGCTCATCGAGGGCTGGCCTTGCCTCGACGGTGGGTATAGTCGCGCGGCGCCATCCATTTCGGGGCTAGTTGATTGGCGGTGAGTTATTACACCTCCTTAGCGGATTTCGAAGCTTCATGACCGCGAATCCTGTGTCTTAATCGACCGACCTGCCCTTTGTGGGTTCTAGGTTAGTAGCGATTGGGCCTGTAACTTGGCTTAGGTTCATCCACTTTCGCAGGTTCTGCTTGCAAAAATGGCCCACTTGGGCTCACGATTCGGTGGCCCGGCTCAATGGAGCGACACGTGCCGATCCTACCTATTTAAGGATTTGAGAATAGGTGGGGCGTTCGCCCCGATGCCTCAATCATTGGCTTTACGATAGAACTTCGCCGCGGGCTCCGGCTATCTGAGGAAACTTGGAGGAACGGCTACTAGATGGATTCGATTAGTCTTCGCCCCTATACCGTCGAATGTGTGAGCGGTTGCGTCGGTGTCAGTGCGGGCCTCCACGAGTTTCCTCGGCCGCGGCTCGGGCGCGGATTCACCATCTTTCGGGTCGGCGAATGTGCTCTCGCTCGAACCCTTCTCGAGGAAGATCAAGGTCGATCGACGGTGCCTGCCCTCGAGGGGATCCGCCCCGATCGGCTTCCTTGCGCCTTACGGGTTTACTAGCCCGTTGGCTTCGCCTATGTGAGCTCCTTGGTCGTGTTTCAAGGCCAGATTCGAGATAGGGCCCGGCGGCCTTCGCCAGGCGCAGTGCGAAGCACGCCGGAGCGTCGCGTTTGCATTCCGCGATCGGCGACGGCGTCTCAGATATGACTGGCGGGCTTGGTCGCCGCCCCAAAACGCGCGTCGATCCAGCGCCCGAGTCGATCGTGGGCCGGCGGATCCTTCGTTCCATCAGGCCGGGCGCGCTCGCCCGGCCCGTCCGCTTCCCTCCGTGATTTTGAAGAAGCGCTCTTTTGACTCTCTTTTCAAAGTCCTTTTCATCTTTCCTCGCCGGTACTTGTTTGCTATCGGTCTCGCCCGTGTTGCCTTGGAGCGAATTTACCGCCCGATTGGGAGCTGCATTCCCAAACAACGGGCTGCGTCAGCGGCGCCTCGTGGTGCGACGAGTCCGGGCTTACCCCGACGGAGCTCACCTCTCGGCGCCCGCTTCCAGAGGGGACTTGGGCCCCGATCCGCGGCCCGAGGCGCTTCTCGAGACTACAATTCGGACGGCCCGGGACCGCTGATTCTCAAACCCCAGGCTTTTCGGTTCGCTCGCCGTTACTAAGGAATCCTTGTAAGTTTCTTTTCCTCCGGCTTATTGATATGCTTAAACTCGTGGGTGTTCCCTTTGACACAGAATTGTTATCGAGTTCTCGGGCCTTCGTGGTGCCCGTCGCAGCGCCCGCGCGAACATGCAAATTCTCCTCCTTCCTCCTGCATGCGAGAAAGGATCGGGTTCGTTCCGACCACGGCAGCCGGCGTGCATCGCGGGGCGGATTTTAACCCAGCCACGGCCGCGATGTTCCATGGGAGGCGATGTCAGCCACGACTCAGGCCTTACTGGCGGAAGGGTGGAGGCGGCGATGTGCGTGGCGCCCGGCGGCGTGCCTGAGCCTAATGGCGTCGGGCGCAACTTGCGTTCAAAGACTCGATGATTCACGGGATTACACGCAATTCACGCAAGTATCGCATTTGCTGGTTCTTCATCGATCGCGAGCACAGATGTCAGATTCTTAGGAGTCGTTTGTGGGATTCGCGACCACGCCTTCCGGCGCGCGTGGCCAAGGCGGCGGGATGGCGGCGTTGTTCGTTAATATTTTCATGGCGTTTTCCACGCCCGGGTTCGGTGTTGGATCGGGAGGTCGACGAGACACCCATGCAGGCGGAGGGAAGGCTCGCGAGGCCGCCGTCCATCGGGGCGGAGTGGAGGGCTCCACGGCCGGCTACGCCCTCGACGGGTTGTTAAACAAGCGTGTTCCGCAGTGCGTTCGATTCGATAGGATTCGACAATGATCCTTCCGCTGGGTTCACCTACGGAAACCTTATTACGACTTCTCCTTCCTCTAAATGATAAGGTTCGGTGGACTTCGCGACGTCATGATGGCGAACGCTCACGTCGTAGCGATCGAACACTTCCGCGGACCATTCAATCGGTAGGAGCGGCGGGCGGGTGTGTACAAAGGCGAGGGCGTAGTCAGCGCGGTGATGACTCGGCTTACTAGAATTCCTCGTTGAGGTAACAATTGCAATGATCTATCCCCATCCGCGATGAAATTTCAAAGATTACGGCGGGCACAACCGGCGAGCTATAGACTCGTTGAATACATCGATTAATAAGCGTCGCGACCCCAGCGAGGAACATCTAAGGGCATCCGCCGGACACATTATTGCCTCAAACCCTTGGCCCCTCGCGGTATAGTCCTCTAAGAGGTTGGGCTGCGGAGGATCACGCCATAGCTGGATTTAAGCGGTGGGGGTCGTTCGTTAGCAGATTAGCGACCGATCGCTCTTTGACTAAGAGCGGCCATGCACACCACCACCCGGCCAGAATCAGAAGAGCTCTCGATCCCCATCAATCCTTACTATGCGGACCTGGTAAGTTTCCCGTGTTGAGTCAAATTAAGCCGCGGGCTCCCTCTGATGGTGCCCTTCCGTCAATTCCTTTAAGTTTCGGCCTTGCGTGCATACTCCCAGGAACCCGAACTTTGATTTCTCTGGGTGCCGGTAGTCACAAAAGCAACATCCGTGATCCACGGTGGCCATCGTTTATAGGTTGAGACTAGGGCCGGTATCGATGCCGAGCCCCAACTTCGTTCTTGATTAATGAAAACATCCTTGGCAAATGCTTTCATGATTGTTAGTCTTTCATAATCCGAAGAATTTCACCTCGACTATGAAATCTAGTCTTGCGACATCCTGGTAATCATTACTCCGTCCGAGTAACTACAATAGGGCCCAGAAATCTATGATGTTATCCCATGCTAATGCCATCATAAGCGTGAAGCTTGCTTTGAGCACTCTAATTTCTTCAAAGTATAACGACAGGAGGCCGCGACCGGCCCGATTAAGACGAGGAGGCGCATGGCCGTGCGGAAAGACGAAGGCCGGTGCACCGTAGGCCGGACGACCGACCCATCCCAAAGTCCCGACTCTGAGCTTTTAAGCGCAACAACTTAAATATACGCTATTGGGCGATTACCGCGTTTGCGGCACCAGACTTGCCCTCAATGGATCCCTCGTTGAGGATTTGGGTGTACTCATTCCAGTGCAGGACTCGAGAGCGGTGTTATTATTTATTGTCACCCTATCCCTAGTGTCGGGATTGGGTAATTTGCGCTCTTGCATGGCTTCCTTGGATGTGGTAGCCGTTCTCGGAAGCTCCCTCTCGAATCGAACCTAATTCTCCGTCTTGTCAATACCATGGTAGGCCAATATCCTACCATCGAAAGTTGATAGGGCGGATATTTGAATGATGCGTCGCCATCACGCTGGCCGTGCGATCCGTCGAGTTATCATGAATCATCATAGCAATGGGCATAGCCTGCGTCGACCTTTTATCTAATAAATGCATCCCTTCCGAGTCGGGGTTCCATTGCGTATTAGCTCTGGGAGTACTGGGTTATCAGAGTAGCAAGTACCATCAAACGAAGCTATAAGCGATTTGTGAGCCATTCGCGGTTTCCACGGTGCGAATTAGTTCATACTTACATGCATGGCTTAATCTTTGAGACAAGCATATGACTCTTTGGCGGGGATCAACCAGGTAGCATTCTTGTGCACTTCGAACGCGTACCTACCCTGAGCCACAATGGGTGTCGGGAGGGCAAGCGAGTACGTCGTCGTACATCTGGCGTCTAGCGATGAGCGGCAAGCTCGGGGCGATAGTGTGATCTTTAGATCCATGCCCGTGTTAAGGTTCAGCATCGAGCACGAGCATCATCGCTGGCCCATTGGCAAACCCTTATGGTCACGCGAAGTAGGAGTACATGAACACGATGATCGAAACACGGAATCCACACACTTTGTGGCGGTAGATGGAGAAGAGCAACGATCGAGAGAAATTCCATCGGTGGGAGGCAACCAGGAACCATTATTAACGTGCCCAAGGCTTGATTCAAGCGCTTGTAGCTAGGAAGGGAGGGAGCGTGGAAGC
The DNA here is from genome assembly GCA_016808115.1 of Tetrastigma voinierianum. Lineage (NCBI taxonomy): Eukaryota > Viridiplantae > Streptophyta > Magnoliopsida > Vitales > Vitaceae > Tetrastigma > Tetrastigma voinierianum. The sequence continues at coordinate 22,074 of JAEQBH010009195.1, forward strand.
GATGGTTAGTTATGACCCGAGGCCTACCAGTGACCACCCGAGCCACGGCTCACACGCCATCAGGTTGACTTGAGATGCACCACACACTTAGAACCGTGACTAGTTGGGGTTGTCTCCTAGAAGCACACGGAAGCAACAAGTGATGCCTTTGTGGCCTGCATTGTAGGCATGAGGAAGAATGATAACACTATTTCCAAACAGCCCAGGAATAGTTGGTCAAACAGCGGAAGACAAACTGTGACAAGATTACCCAGGCTAAAGCGGTCACAATACACCGTGTCACAGGCAATGGTATCTTGAGGGCACGTGTCTACTGGGCATGGCATGGGTACCCTAGGCCGGGCACCATGTCCTGGAGGCATGCACTCGTGAGGCACCGTGCCTGGGCGTAATCATGGCACTGGTCCGGGCAGGTCTTAGGCGAGGCACTGGGAGGCCGGGTGCCTGGGCGGGCGCTAAACCGGGCGCGCCTGGCAGAGGCCCAAACCGAGGAACCACGCCTGGGCATGGCGCCCAGCGCCATGCCTGGGCGTGCCTGGGCCGAGGCTTCGTGGCCTGGGCATGCGCTGGGACAGGCACCGTGCCTGGCCAAGGCACTGGCGGGAGGCACCCATGGCTAGGGGCAGGAGGCATGCCGCCGCGATGTGGGGGGGAACATCCGTCCTATGGGCTTGGGAGGCCAAGGGCCGTGGCATGGCGTCTTGGGCAGCGGTCGACAAAGGCTGCATGGGAGAGCTAACCAGCGGGATCATTGTCTGGCTGTACGGGCAATCGGATGTCGAGGGACTTGGGGTGGCATATGAGCACGCCCATGCCGCAGTGGCATGGGTGTGGCTGTGCTGTCGGGGAAGGCACGCAGGCGACATGCCTAGGCCATGTACCATGCTAAACAGGAGCACTAGGCCCAGGGAGCACCATGCTGGGCATGCACTAGGCAGGTATCGCTTCCCTGAGCATGCACTAGGTGGAGGCACCTTGCCTGGGCAAGGCACTGGCGAGCACCGTAAATTTGGGCATGCAGCTAAGCGGAGGCAGCGGGTGCTGGGCGAAGGGCCCGGTGCTAGCCATGAGACTGAATAGAAGCAGTGACTGGGCGCGCGCTGGGGCCGGGAGCTGTCTGGAGCATGCGTTGGGCCGGGGCACCGCAATCGAGCATGCACTGGGCCGGGGGCGCCTGTCGGGGCATGCGCTGGGCCGAGGCGCCTGTCGGGGCATGCACTAGACCGAGGGCACCGTACGGGACGAGGCACTGGAGCCCGGGCACCTGTCGAGGGCATGCAGCCCAGGCAGGCACCTGTCTAGGCGTGCACTAGGTCGAGGGGCACCACGTCTGGGCATGCACTGGGCGGGGCGCCTGTCGGGGGCGTACGGCGAAGTAGGGCACCGTGCGAACAGACCTTGGGCCGAGCTGACTTGTCGAGGCATCTTGTTTAGACGGGCACCATGCGAGACAAGACACTAGGTAGGGGCACCTATCCCAGCATGCACTGGGCCGGGGGCACCTGTCAGAGGGCGCCACTGGGCCCGGGCACCTGTCGGAGCATACCTTTAGTGGGGCACCGTGCGGGACGGGGACTAGAGTAGGGGCACCACTGTCGGGCATGCACTAAGTAGAGCACCACATCTGGGCATGCGCTAGGTCGAGGCACCATGTCTAAGCATGCCTTGAGGCGGGAGCGCACATTCAGTGGCATGCACTGGTAGGGGCACCATTGCCGGGCAAAGACAGGCGGGGCAACGTCGAGGGCATCTCTTGTTTAGACGAGGCACCATGCGGGGCAGGCGCTCAGGCGAGGCGCACGTGTCTAGGCATCTGCTGGGCCGGGGCACCTGTCTGGGCACGCTGGGCGGCACCTGTCGGGGCATGCACTAGACCGAGGGCGCCACTGTCGGGGCATGCACTAGGCCGAGGCACCATGCCCGGGCAAGGCGGGAACAGCCCAGAACTAGATGTCTGAGCAAGGTACTGGCCCAGGGCACCATGCCCAGGCAAGGTACTAGGCCCAGGGGCACCATGTCTGAGCGGGTGCTGGCCAGGGGCACCATGTCTGGGCAAGGTGCCTGACGAGGGCACCATGTCTGGGCAAGTCTTGGGCCGGGGCACCCGTCTGGGCATGCACTGGGCGGGGCAGGTGTGGAGCAGGTGCTGAAGTGGGGCACCATGCCGAGACGGGTGCTGGGCGCCATGCCTAGGAGGCACATGCGCTGGCGGAGCGGCGATGGGAGACGAGGGGCATGCCTTCGCTCAAACAGCGTGGGGGGCAGCGTGGGAGGCGGAGGCCATGCTTTGCCCGATGGAGGCGTCCCGGAGTCCATGAAGGCTTGTGCATGGGCAAGTAGCATGGGATCTTAGGCAGAGGTCAGCGACTCTCTGCTGCGTGGGAGAGCGAAGCAAGCACGGGGTCATTGTCGGCTCCTAGGCAATCGGATGTCGAGGGCTTGTGGGTGGCATGGTACGCCCATGCCACGGTGGCATGGGTGTGTGCCGCAGCCGGGGGCAGCACGCAGGAGCCTAAGCGTGCCTGAGAAGTGGGAGTCGGTGCCAAGCCCATAGAGCAACCACCCGCAAGAGCAATATAAGCCTTTTGGAAAAATGCGGAGGAGACATCACACATGTGAGAGACATAATGGCAAATTTTAACCGGAAGCGATTTTAGTCCGTTTTCTGATTCTCTTTCATAATAATTATACATGGCCAAGAAAAAAGAAGAAAAAAAAAATTTAGTGTTTTGAAATATTTATTTTATTTATTTACTAGAAAAATAGAAATGGGGAAAAATAGGAAAATAAGTAAAAATATTTTTTAAAATTCATTTTTCACATGGAAAAATATTTGGGACCAGAATTGATCGATTTGAAGTGGAAATATTACATTTTAATTTATTTAGAAAAAATAGGCGAAAAATATAGAGGTAACGAAAATAGGAAATAGGGGAAAATAGGGAAAGAATTGATTTAAGATTTGACTACTGGAATGCAATATTTTAGTATAAAATATTTAATATTTGATAATATTTTTAAATGAAAAAGTGATAATTTTAAATTTTTCTCTAAAAATATAGGAATATAGGGGAAGACATGGGAAAAGGTATTGAAAAACATTTTTTGTCATGAGAATGATATTTTGAACAATGAATGAGGAAGAAACAATGGAATAGAAACGAGCATGGTTAGGGAAGCGATTAAGGCATAGGTGGGGAAAGCCACCAATATTGTCGGGTGCAATGGCATGGAGGGGGCTGACAAGGGTTGTGGCACCGTCAATATTAGGGGCACCTATCAATATTGCAAATTGCATTTCTTGGCCTTGCGATGGAGCGGGTTACCGTGGGCGTGGCAGAGCACTGGGCGAGAACCTTGCTAGTGTGTCATGGCATGGCATCTGCAAATACGCACTAGGGCGAGGCCAGTGTGTCCTAGGCATGACAAAGCCTTGAACCGAGGAGCCATATGTCTGGGGCATGGCATGGCTGGGCGCGGGCCCGTGTGTCTAGGTGACAAAGCGCTAGACGAGGAGCCATATGTCTGGGCATGGCGCAGCCGGAGCCCCGGGCCCAGGGCCAGTGTCTGTGCATAGCAAGCCATGGCACTGGGCGCTAGGGCCAGGTGTGTCTAGGCATGGCATGCCATATGTAACCCAGGGCCAGGTGTGTCTAGGCATGGCAAGCCATGGCACTAGAGCGCCGGGCCCGATGTATCTAGGCATGGCATGCCATAGCACTGGCCCCAGGCCCCCGTGTGTCTGGGGCATGGCATGCCACGGCACTAGGCGCGGGGCCCGGGTGTGTCTGGGCATGGCGTGCCATGTGGCAGGGCCAGTGTGTCCTAGGCATGGCGTACCGCCAACACTAGGCGCCCAGGGCCAGGGTGTGTCTGGAGCATGGCATGCCATGGCACTGGGCGTAGAGGCCCGTGTCTGGGCATGGCGTGCCATAGCGCTGGCCAGGGCCCCGTGTGTCTGGGCATGGCATGCCGTAGCCTTGGCCCAGGGCCCACAGGGCCCAGATGTCTGGGCATGGCGTGCCATGGCACTGCCAGGCGTGGGGCGCGGTGTTACGATGTCTGGGCATGGCGTGCCATGGCGCGGCCGAGCCCCGGGCCAGGTGTGTGGGCATGGAATGCCATGGCACTAGCCCGGGCCACGGTGTGTCTGGGCGTGGCGCGCCATAGCACTAGCCCGAGGGCCCCGTGTGTCTAGGCATGGCGTGCCATGGCAACTTAGGAGCCCAGAGTGTGGAGGCCCAGTGTGTCTGGGCATGGCATGCCATGGCACTGGCGCCCGGAGGCCAGGTGTGTCTGGGCATGGCGTCTTAACCCAGCCAGGAGCCCAGAGGCCCAGGGCCAGGTGTCTGGGCATGGATGCCGTGTTAGCACTAGGCGCGGAGTGCAGTGTGTCTAGGCATGGCGTGCCATAGCGCTGGCCCGGGCCCGTGTCTAGGCATGGCATGCCATAGCCTTGGCAGAGGCCAGTGTGTCTAGGCATGGCATGCCCTAGCTATAGGCGCGGAGGCCCCGTGTGTCTAGGCATGGCATGCCATAGCACTAGGCAATAGGGCATCGTGTCTGGGCATGGCATGACGCCAGCGCTAGAGGCCCAGGGCCCGGGTGTCTGGGCATGGCGCGGCGCAGCTGGGCCGGGCCACAGTGTGTCTGGGCATGGCATGTGGCATAGCCCAGGGGCGGGAGGCCCCGGTGTGTCTGGGCATGGCGTGCCACATGGCACTAGACCCGAGGAGCCTTGGAGTGTCTATGGGCATGGAGATGGCACATTCATGATGAAATAAACCTCAACCCTAAAGGCCAATGTTTTTAAACTAGGGCGAGTTTAATCTGGGCATGGCATGGCATGGCGCTAGCGAGGCAGGTGCGAGGCATCTTGGCCAAGTAGAATCAGTGTCTAGGCATGTCATGCCTGAGGCCGGGGTGCCGCGCCGAGATCCGCAGTGTCGAGGCATGCCAAGGCACTAGGGCGTGCCAGGTGCCTAGTGACCTTGGCGGGCACCGTTCCTAGGAGGCATGCAGCGGCACTAGAGGCTGGAATCACGTGCCTGGGCGTGCCATGGCACTAGGCCAGAGATCAGGTGCTGGGCATGCCGTGGCACTAAGGCCGAATCGCAGGTGCTGGGCATGCCTTGGCGGCAGGCAGATCGCCGTGCCTGGGCATGTCATGGCACTAGGCGAGGCACCACCGTGTAGGCAAAGCACACGGCCGAGGCAGGTGCCCGGGCCGTGACATAGGCCCAGAGATCACCTTGCCCTGGAGCATGCCGTGGCACTGGGGCGAGATCACCTTGCCTGGGCATGCCATGGCGCTAGGCCGAGATCAGTGCCTGGGCATGTCATGGCACTAGGCCCGAACACGCGATGTAGGCAAGCACCACAGCCGAGGGGGCTGCAGTGCTTAAGCGGCTAAGGGCTGAATCGCGT
>JAEQBH010009195.1:32500-75000 GCA_016808115.1 Tetrastigma voinierianum
CATTCCAATCGGTAAGACGGCGAGCGGAGTGTGTACAAAGGCGAGGGGCGTGAATCCATATGGCGATGACTTCGCGCTTACTAGGAAATTCTCGTTGAAGACCAACAATTGCAATGATCTTCTCCCCATCGATGAAATTTCAAGATTACTGGGCACCAGCCGACTGAGGCTTCTCGTTCGTTGAATACATCGATTAATAGCGCGTCGCGGCGAGAGCATCCTGGGGCATCCACGGTTTGTTCTTACCTCCGACTTCCGCTGGCACAAGCGCCATGGTCCCTCAGAAATTTGTTTGCGGAGGATCGCCGCATAACGCGCTAGTTAAGCGGTGAGTCTCGTTAGATTAGCGGAATTAACGGACAAATCGCTCCATGACTGACGAGAAGTGGCACGTTTGCCATTTTGCGCATGAATCAAGAAAGAGCTCTCGATGCATGCAATCCTTACTATGTGGACTGCAGTAGGATTTCCGTGTTGAGTCAAATTAAGCCCATGAGCTCCACTCCACAGTGGTGCGCTTCCGTCAATTCCTTTAAGTTTCAGCCTTGCGACCGCCACTCCCCCGGAACCAAAAACTTTGATTTCTCATAAGGTGCCCGTAGTCCTAAAAAGCAACATCAGATGATCCACGAGTCGACATCGTTTATAGTTTGAGACTAGATGGTATCGATCGTCTTAGGCTTTATTTTCGTTCTTGATTAATGAAAACATCCTTGGCAAATGCTTTAGCGTTATTGTCTTTCATAAATCGAAATTTACCTCGACTATGATCGAATGCCCCATTTGCGCTCTTTGTGTCATTTACTCAGTCAGAAGGCCCGACGTAGGAATAGAAATCCTATAATTGTATCCCATGCTAATGTATCCAGCGTGAGCTTGCTTTGAGCACTCTAATTTCTTTAAAAATAACTGACCAGACCACTGACCCAGGCAGTTAAGACGAGGCGCCAGCCGTTAGAAGGGACAAGAAGGGCCGGTGCACCGTAAGGCGAATGAGCCGACCCCTCCCAAAGTCCATCTGAGCTTTTTAAATTTGCAACAGCAAATATCGCTATTGGAGCTGGAATTACCTCGGTTGCTGGCACCGGACTTGCCCTCGATGGATCCTGTTAAGGGATTTAGATTATGCTCATTCCGAGTTACGGACTCGAAGAGCCCGGTATTCCTTTGTCTACCTCCCAGTGTCGAGTTGGGTAATTTGCGTGCCTTTCTTGCCTTCCTTAGGATGTGGTAAGCCGGGTTTCTCGAGGAGAAGCTCCTCTCCGAATCGAGACCACTGGTCTCAGAGTCGCGTCGATACCATGGTAGGTGTCACACAGATAAAAACCGGCTACAATTTTTTTCTTCTGTGTGCGGTTCTAAGACGTGTCTTAGACAACCTTTCCTCTAGAAACCTGTACAGCAACAATCAATGAACAGGCACCAATCAATTACGGGTCTCAACCCAACTTGTTCTTTTATTAACAAGGCTACTCTTTTACAAAACTGCTGTGCACTAAGCACATGAATACATGAACACCCTTACAGAGATAGACCCCCAAACTCTGAAGTTCTAACCCCTACAAAGGCTAAGGCCTAGGCCTTTTATACACATCAAGCACCCCCTTTGATGTCCCTTCTCAGGATTCACGTTTGTTGGCTTGGAGCCTTGGATCCTTCCGCAGGCGTTTTCAAAACCGATAGCGATGCGCATCCGGCGCACGCCAGCGGTCATGTTGTTGGAGAGCAACCATGGATGCAGGCCCCATGTGTCTCGACCCTTTGTCTTGCCCCCTTTGTGTTAGCCCTTGGCCCCGCGTGCAGCGATCGATCCTTGCCGCATGTCTTGCCTCGGCTGTATTTGGCCCGCCAGCTGAGCACAGCGATGATCCGGCCACATGTCGAATCCCGTTACGCTATGCATGCCTCATGCAACCTTGAAGCCATTTGAGCACGTCACGCGTAGCCGAGGTGCCCATGCGGCGTGTCTTGAAGTGCAACCTTGGCCTGCGGTGGCTAGGCGTGATGCGGTGGTCGGTCGGCCAGGTGAGGAACATACTGCAAGAGCAATAACGGCGTTTGGATTTCGAGGAGACATCGGACGCAGCTCACGGTTGCATGGCCTGGTGCGCGGTCATGCTTGGCCTTATTTAACACGCCTTGGTGCGCGATGCGTGCGCGGCGACGCGTATCTCAGCGCATATATGTGTGGCGGGCGCGCTTTGTCTTGTGTGACCGGGGTTCCCTTTGTCTTGCTTGACCTTAGTCGATGCTGTGCAGTGGCGGCGGTGTCTTGACGGCTGGGCGTGGCTGGCGGTGTGTCTTTGGCAGGCTGGGCGCCTTTGGCGGTGTGTCTTGACGACTATTGTGTTACTGTCTCTTGACGACTGTTGTGTACTTTGTCTTGCAACGGCACAATGTTTGCCTGTGCGCGGCTGACACAGGCGCGCTACTGTGTGTGTGACTGAAGCCTTGGCTGCGTGTCTTGGCAATGACTGAAGCCCCTTGTTGCGTGTGCGCGGCGACTGGGCCTTGGCGCCTCTGTCTTGGCGACTGGGCGCGCTGTGGGGCGTGGCCGGCGGCACAGGCGCCTTTAGCGTATCAGTGGCTGCGACTGGATGCCCATTTGCTGATGTTCGCCTCCTTTGTGCACACCACACACTTCCTTTTGCTCCTCATGGGCGCAGGGCCGACCCATGGGACATGCCGTCTCAGGTCATGTTTGGGAGGCTATGAGCCCGCCCTCCGGTGAGAGTCGTGCCCTCATCAAGCTTGTTTTGTAGGTACTCACACTTTGCTTCTCAAGCGCCACGAGTTACATCTCATATATTTGCCTCGTGATTCCTTCCTTTCCATTTCACCAAATAGTATGCACGTGCATTACGCGGCTAGCCCCCATGGATTAGTGATCGAGTGCATTCATGGCGATCATTGTTTTGATACAGGTGGTGCAATGCATCTGTACCTATCTTTGTCGAATCCTCATGAAGCGGCGAAGCTCACATGATGTCGGGTGAAGCTTCCCAGCCACGATCGGCAATTTTAGTCTATATGCCACTGTCCACCTTTGCAATACCTCAAAGGGTCCTTCATATTTTGGAATAAGACTTCTGTGCCTTGTTTTGCTACTGATCTTCTTCCAAATTTGTGGCGTCAACTTCAAAAGAACCTGATCTCCAATTTGAAACTCCAATGGCCTACGGTTTCTGTCCGCATACTTTTTCATCCGCTTAGCAGCTTTCTCCAAGCTCTCGAGCTTAACGGCGTCTGCCCAGAGTCTTAGCAGCGATGGCTGCGAGGAGTTCACGACCCACGATGCAACAACCACCTCTAGAGAACCCTAAGTTTGCAATCTGGCTAACTCGGATACGATGCAGTGACTCCTATGCGATTATAACAAAAGCCCGGTGCGTCAACGTTCGCTGGGTCTTTTTGTGATCTTTGTAATGAAATGTCTGGGTAATCTTCAATAAGCTTATTTACCCTTTCGATCGACCATCGATGCGGATGATTAGCTGTTGAGAATTTCAACTCTGAGCCTAAGAGTCTGAACAATTCTACCCGAAATTTCCTGTCGTCGACATCTGCATCGCGATGATGTCTTTCGGCAACAAGTACCTCATTTGCATTCTTTGAAAAACAATCACATTTGCTTCTTCTGCGGGGCATGTCTCGTCTTACATTATGAATCTTTGCATACTTAGAGAACCGGTCAACAACCACAAAGATTGATTTGTAATCACTCACCTTTGGGAACCCGCTAATGAAATCCATGGGATGCTCCAGGAAGCTTCCGTTATGGGGAGTGGCTGCGGCGATACACGATCTTTTTCTCTGTCTTGTCCAACTGGCATATTAGACAAGACCGCACATACGCTTGTACGTCATCCCCCATCTTAGGCCAAAAATAGGATCTAGCTAGCAAAGCTAAAGTCCTTTCTTCTCGGGGATAGCTGCCCACTTCTTTGTCATGGTGCCGCCAGATTCTTTCTGAGGTTTCTTGCGCTGTCCTTTTTATTTTGCGACGAGGGCTCATCACTCTATCAATATTTCTGTTCAGCCCATCACGAACTGCTTGTCTCAACTTTTCGCAGCGTCGAATCGGTAGTCTGTTTGATCCTTTCGTGGAAATGCGAAATAACCGATCGCGTGATATAAGTAATTACCTCCTTGCGACTCAAGGTATCTGCAACTACGTTGTGCCTTCCTGGTTTATGCAGCCAGTCAAAGTTGAAATCGGCTAGGAACTCTTGCTTGGGCACGCTTGGCCTCAACTGTCGAGAAGTGAAGGTGTTTACCCACGTGCTCCGGTGACCACGGTAAATATGCTACAATGTAATGCGCCCATTCTTCACGACGATGAATCTGGCGATCATTTCCTTTCATGCGTCTTTGTATCTACATTATTTATTCGATTCTGCTCAAAGCAGTTAGGTGTCCTTAGCATGCTAGGACTCCTCCCAATGCTCTATCCCGAACATCTGTCCCCGAACTTCAAATGGCAAATCAAGGTTAAGCGGCCGAAGGCGCTCTGAGACGTACCTTTCAACTCATCAAAGAAATTTGTAGCACTTGAGCTCCATTCCCATTCTTGATCCTTCCTCAACAAATCAGTAAGAGGTGCTACCATCTTCGAATACCCCTTTATAAGATAAATGCATAATGGTGCCAACGAGAATGGCAGATTCTTTCGGTTTTGATATGCGACGATCTACGTGCCGAACTGTCTTCATCCATCCTGATCAGGCCCTCACTGGTCTTGTGCCCCAGGAATGTGATTTGCCTCTGAGCAAACTCACATTTCTCCTTTTTTACAAAGAGTTTGTTTTCACGCAATTTTGAAAAACGAGCTTAAGTGCTTCATCTTTCTCGAAGGTAGTAAATAACAATGTCATCGAGATACACCACAACAAAAGCATCAATATATTCATAAAGAACATCATTCATAAGATTACAGAATGTTGCCGGGGCATTAGTAGACTAAGCGGCATTACGAGGAAACTCACTTATGCGCCCGTATCAGGTTACGGGTAGTTTTCGCCGTCGCGCCGCGATCCGCGCACCGCGATATCGGTCGAGAAGGTCAGCACGAAGTAAGTGGCCTTAGACGGTCACGTCAAGCGACTCGGCGCGGGGTCGGTGCTTATTCTTTATAGTTGCTTTGTTCAAGGCCCGATAGTCAACGCACATCCTCAGCGAACCATCTTTCTTTTTCTGAAACAACACTGGTGCGCCATACGGGGCTCGGGAGGGCTGGATCAAGCCTGCATCCAGCAACTCCTTTAGTTGCTTCCTCAATTCCAGCAACTCAGCAGGGGACATTCGGTAAGGGGCTAGTGCAGGGGGCTTTGACCCCGGGATCAATTCAATCCGATTGGTCAATAAGAGGCGTGAGGGTAACTCCTTAGGCCATTGCGGTATCACATCGAAAATTCGTCGTGCGGCTGATCCAACCCGCAGTGCGGGTACTTCATGGTCTGTCCTCTTTTATTTCCACCGGTGCGACAACATATGTTTCACCTTGCTTGCCCATTTTCGCTTCAAATGAATGGCGAGCCAACCAATTACAGTTTCTTGACCCTCCTCTTATATTGCCTTCTGTATTATGCGCCTGAAAGCGGGGCATACTCTTCGAGAACATTAGTCACTCAGGTGCGGCAACCACATGACCTTGGCTTTCAAAGAAATCCACACGAAATTAATTGAAAATCATCGAAGGGACACATAATAAGTTACATTTACCCTTCCAATTTCCAATCTGCAATGAAACATTCTTGGCAACTCCTTGGATCCCTGCGGGCCTTACTGTGCGGCTTTGATCGAGAAGTAGTGTCTTCCTCCCGAGGTTAAGACCTAGTCTCTCCCCGATTCTCGGAGTGGCTACAAAGTTGTGGAGTTTGCTCGCTATCCACCATGGCTTGACCGAACACCATTCACCGAGTTTCTCAGTTTGACCGGGACTTTGGAGAGCGTGGATATGACCACGTATCACATTGAGAGTTCTCGGGGATTCTGACTCTTGATGGACCTTCGGCCCGAATCGGGTGACCTTGTCATCTCCCGGCGACGAAATTGAAAGCTTTTCCGTTTGGGCGGTCTGAGCCCTATGAACCACGCAAATGAAGCACCGAAGGCTTGTTGGGAAGCTGCCTGTCTTACCACCCTTCTGTTCGTTGAAATTGTAGCTTGTTCCTCTGTGGCCTTCCCCACTTTTGAATTACCATCACTTGCCTTCTTATGACTTTTCCCCTCAAACTTTGCCTTCTTGTTTCCTTCTGACTTGGGTTTTACGTGTAGGAATGATGCTCCCGAGTTTGTAGATCCCGCAAACAATCGGCCGGCGCCGCAGCGGTAGGGAGATCCGGGACTCCTGCCTCCCGTAATTGATCTGGGCCCATGCGAGCGGTGAAATTGGCTTGTCATCATCGAGACATGTTTTGATGTGGCATCAAAGGCGAAATCCCTTGACATAGTCCCTCCGCCCGGTCCCCGTCTTGTTTGGCCCTTCAATGACTCGCACATCCATGAAGCATTCTTTAGGGAAAGAGCGATGCGATCTCCTTCTTAAGTCTCCCGAGTTGTGGTGAAGTGGACTCTTTGTCATCCTCCACCCGGGTCCGCCACCATAACTTAGCATCACCAGAGAGGTACATGCTAGTTATCTGAACCTTTTCACCATCATGGACATGAGCAGTCTGAAAGAATTGCTCCATGTCTGAAGAAGTTTCTGCTCCTTTGCATTTGATTCAGATCCTTTAGTTACCGGAACTCGACTTTGGGAGGGCATCCATTGCGGAGGCTCCTGCGAGGATTGCCCTTTTTGGGACACTTCATCTTGATCGAGGGGCGTATTTTCGACTCAGTCCTCACCCATTGTGCGAACATCATCCGCGTAGATCGTCTTCTCGCTGACCGAACTCCTCGATACATTCCATTAGATGGCGCAGAACTCCAACATCATTCGCCATGCGATCCGCCCATGAAGCCACAGTGCCACCATCACTGGGCCAATCTCCCTACTCGAGTTCAACCTTCTTTGTTCTCTCGCCCGAGTCTCACCGGCCATCGTTCAGAGATACGATACCACTTGTCCTGAGATAAAACGAACACAATTTTTTATACGTGTGCGGTTCTAAGACGTGTCTTAGACAACCTTTCCTCTAAAAACCTGTACAGCAACAATCAATGAACAGGCACCAATCAATTACGGGTCTCAACCCAACTTGTTCTTTTATTAACAAGGCTACTCTTTACAAAACTGCTGTGCACTAAGCACATGAATACATGAACACCCTTGCAGAGATAGACCCCAAACTCTGAAGTTCTAACCCCTACAAAGGCTAAGGCCTAGGCCTTTTATACACATCAAGCACCCCCTTTGATGTCCCTTCTCAAAGTTCACGTTTGTTGGCTTGGAGCCCCTTGGATCCTTCCCTCCAAGGCGTTTTTCAAAACCCGACCAGCTGATGCGCATCGGCGCTTTGCTTTGCTTCGCGATTGCCATTTGTTGGAGAGCACGGCCGTAGGTGCAGGCCCCATGTGTCACCGACCGCTGTCTTGCTGTGTTAGCCTTAGCGTCACGCTTGATCGATCCCTTGCCACATGTCTTGCCTCCTTTGTATTGGCCTTAGCTGACACAGCAATCGATCCAGCCACATCATCCGAATCCCCCGATGCGCTGTATGCCTCATACAGCAGCAAACCATTTGAGCCCGTCACGCATGTCAAGAGTGCCCATGCGAGGCGTGTCTTCAGGAGTGCCTTAACTGCGAAGTAGCTGGCGTGGTGCGATGGTCGGTCGGCCCGGGTGGGGAGCATACCCCCACACAAAGAGCAATATAAGTAGTTTGGATTTTCTGGGGACATCGGACATAGCTCACCCGGACATAATATTTACGGTGCGCGATCGAATCGCGCGTATTTCTTTGTAACAGTCTTGTGATCGTCTGCCTTGTTGCCTTAATCTCACTTTGTCTGTATGACGGGCGCCTGCCTTTGTGCGGCAGATTTCACTTGTGTGCGCGGCCTTGGTCCCGATGCACATGCTTATTCTTGAGTGTGTAGCAGCTGGCGTATTTCAGTGTGTCTGGCGGCGGCGCCTTCTTGGTATCTTGGCAGCTTAAGCCTTGTACTGTGTCTGCCAGCGGCTGGCAATACTGTGTCTGCCCAGCGGCTGTGTAGCGCCTCTGCGCGGCAACTGGCCTTGGCCCACTGTCTGCCTTGGCGGCTGGCCTTATGTACACAATATGCTGTACAACTAAGCCCCTTGTACTGTCATCTTAGCGGCTAGGCCTTGCGCCTATGCATAGCGGCTTCGCCTTATTACTATGGCGTGGCAATGACTGAGTCTTATTTGCAGTGTTTCGCCTCCGCCCCGTGCACACCGCTCACCTTCCTTTTGCTCCTCATGGGCGCAGGGCCAACCCATGGGACATGCTTAGTCCGGTCATGTTTGGGAGGGGCTAACAGTAGGCCACTATCCTACCATCGAAAGTTGATAGGGCAGATATTTGAATGATGCGTCGCCGGCACGATGGCCGTGCGATCCGTCGAGTTATCATGAATCATCAGAGCAACGGCCATGGCCGCGTCGACGCATCTAATAAATCATCGCTGAGTCGGGGTTTGTTGCATTATTAGCTCTAGAATTACTACGGTTATCAGAGTAGCAGTACCATCGAACAAGCCCATGGCAGTTTAATGGGCCATTCGCAGTTTCCTGATGCAGATTAGTTCATACTTACATGCATGGCTTAATCTTTGAAACGAGCATGTGATCTTGGCGGGATCAGCCGGGTAGCATTCTTGTGCGCGTCAGACGCATCGCGCCTACCTAGACCCTGATGGGTATCGGGAGGAGCCGCGGCCGTCGTCGTACATACAGCGTCCCCAGCGATGAGCAGCAAGCTCGGAAATAGTGTGATCATTAGATCCATAAAGTGTTAAGATTCGCATCAGAAACCGAGCCATCATCATGGCCCATTGTGAAACCCCTCCATGGTCACAGCGTGGGGAGTACATGGAACACGATGATCAAACACAGGAATCCACACCGCCCCCGTGAAGCGAGCTAGATGGAGAAGGCAACGTTCGAGAGAAAATTCATCGATTGGGAAGGCAACACGGGGCCATTATTCTTGATGCCCAAGGCGATTCAGCGCTTGTAAGCTAGAATGAGGAGGGACGTGGGAGCAATAGTTCGATTCTGCCGACAAGGAGCCTACCAACCCACCTTACCCCAAACACCACTCACGCCATCAGGTTGACTTCAAGATGCACCACACACCGAACCGTGACTAGTTGGGAGTTGTCTCCTAAGAAGCACACGGAAGCAACAAGTGATGCCTTTGTAGTACCATTGTAGGCATGAGAAGAATGATAACACTATTTCCAAGCAACCGAATAGTTGGTCAAGCAACAGAAGACAAACTGACGGCAAGATTGCAAGCCTAAAGCGGAGTCTAAGCCGCCGTAATACAGAAGCGATATGAACTATCTTAGAGGCAGTGTCTAGGCATGGCATGGTACTGACCGAGGAGCAAGCATGCAGGCATGCACTCGGCGAGGCACGTGCTAGGCATGTCATGGCACTAGTCCGGGCAGAGTGCTTAGAGCGAGCACTAAGGAGAGGCGGAGTACCTAGACGAGGCACTAACAGAACCTTGCCTGGGCAAGGCACTAAGCCGAGGGCGCCCGCCTAGGCAAGGCACTAGGGAACCACGCCTGGGCATGGCACTGGCACCATGCCTAGGCATGCACTGGAAGCCGAGGCTTCATGCCTGGGCATGCACTAGGACAAGGCACCGTGCAGCCAGGAGCCTTGGCGGAGGCACATGGCTAGGAGCAGGAGGCATGCTTGCAATGTGGGGGGGAACATCCGTCCTATAGGCTTGGGAGGCCAAGGGCAAAGCGACATCGCGTCTTAGTAACGGTCGACAAAGGGCGCATGGGAGAGCCAACAGCGGGATCATTGTCCTCGTATGCAGAATGATCGGATGTCGAGGACTTGGGGGTGGCATATGAGCACGCCCAGCATGCCACAAGTGGCATGGGTACGTGTGCCGGGGGCGACCACGCGAGACGCGTGCCTGGGCCAGCTGGCACCATGCTGAAACGGGCACTAGCCGGGCACCATGCCTGGGCATGCACTAGGTAGGGCATCGCGCTGGGCATGCACAGGTGAAGGCACCATGGCTGGGCATGCACTAGCGGAGGCAGCCGTGCCTGGTGAAGGCCAGGTGCCTGGGCATGAACTGGGCCAGAACCGTGACTGGGCCGTGCACTGGGCCGGGCACCCTGTCTAGGCATGCACTGGGCCGGGGCACCACGGGGCATCACTGGCGAAGCACCACTGTCGGGGCATCTGCCCATTTGGGCGGGCCTTTTGTCGGCATGCACTAGGCCGGGGCACCATGCCCGAGGGCAAGGCGCTGGGCCGGGGCACCTGTCGAGGCATGCACTGGGCGTCTAGGCATGCACTAGGCCGGGGCACCTGTCGAGGGGATGCTAGGCGGGGGCGCCACAGTGGGCATGCCTGGCGGGGCACCGTCGAGGCATCTTGTTGGGTCGGGCCTGCATGCGAGACAGGAATGCTAAGTGGGACAGCTTGTCGGGCATGCACTGGACGGGCACCATGCCAGACAAGGCGGGAGCAAGCAGGAGCCTTAGTGTCTGAGGCAAGGTGCTGGCGGGGCACCGTGCCCCAGAAACAAGGTGCTAGGTAGGTGCCATGTCTGGAGCAAGATCTTAGGCGAGGGCACCATGTGGGCGGGTGCTAGACGAGAGGCACCATGTCTGGGCGAGTGCCAGGCCGGGGCTGTCTGGGCGTTCGCTGGGCCGGGCACCGTGTCTGGAGCAAGGTACTGGGCCGAGGGCACCGTAGACAGGTGCTGAGCCTTGAGTGCCTAGGAGGCATGCACTGGGGCGGAGACAAGCGTGGGAGACAGGGGCATGCCTTGGCTCGAGCAGCGTGGGGAGACAGCGTGGGGAGGCGAGGCGTAGCGCAGTGGGGGGCGATCCGTCCATAGGCTTGGGCGGCCATGGGCGAGCGGCATGGCATCTTGGAGCAGCGGTCGACAGCGGCTGGCGTGGGAGAGCAAGCAGCGGGGTCATTGTCACGGCTGCCGGCGTCGGATGTCGGGGGCTTGTGGGTGGCATAGGCACGCCCGTGCCGGTGGCATGGGTGTGTGCACGCCGGGGGCAGCACGCAAGGCTGCGTGCCTGGGGCGGGAGTCTTGTTGCCAAACGCAGAACCACCCCCTTTAAAGAGCAATATAAGCCTTTTTGGAAAAATGCGGAGGAGACATCGCATGCTTGAGGAGACATAATGGCAAATTTTAGCCGAGGAAAGCGATTTTAGTCCGTTTTTGCGAATTTCTCTTTATAATATTATACATGGCCAAGAAAAAGAAGAAAAAAATTTGGGCGCAGAAAATATTTATTTTTATTTATTTTACTAGAAAATAGGGGAAAATAGGAAAAATAGGAGAAAATAGTAAAATATTTTTAAAATTCATTTTCACGTGGGAAAAATATTTGGGACCAAATTGATCGATTTGAAGTGGAGGAAATATTTTATTTTAATTTATTTACTGAAAAAATAGGCGAAAAATAGGTGAAAACGAGGGGAAAAATAGGGAAAATGAGGAGAAAGAATTGATTTAAGATTTGACTCTTGGAATGCAATATTTTACTATAAAATATTAATATTTGATAATATTTTAAATGAAAAAGTGATAATTTTAAATTTTTTCTCTCTAAAAATATATAGGAATATAGGGAAAACATAGGAAAGAGTATTGAAAAACATTTTTGTCATGAGAATGATATTTTGAACAATGAATGAGGAAGAAACAATGGAATAGAAAGCAGGCATGGATTAGGGAAGCGATTAAGGCATAGGTCACGGAGAAGAAGCCACCAGTATTGTGAGTCTGTGGCATGGAGGAATGACAAGGAGTTGTAGTATTAATATTCTTAGAGGCACTATCAATATTGCAAATTCCATTTCTTGGCACGATGGAGCGGGTTGCAGATGGCGTGGCAACGTGTATGACGAAGCCACGTGTGTGGCGTGGCATGATGCAGGGCGGGGCCAGGTGTGTCTAGGCATGACAAACACTAGATAGGGCCACATGTGTCCTAGGCATGGCATGGCACTGGGGCGCGAGCCCGGGTGTGTCGACCTGATAGTAGACCGAGGCCATATCATCCTAGGCATGGCATAGCACTGGCCTGGGGAGGCCCGGTGTGTCTAGGCATGGCGCGCCACTCACTTCTTCCCAGGGCCCACGTGTGTCTGGGCATGGCATGCCATAACCTGGCAGGGGCCAGGAGCCACAGGTGTCTAGGCATGGCATGCCATGGCACTACCCAGGGCCCAGGGCCCCGTGTCTAGGCATGGCATGCCATAGCACTACCGGCGGCCCAGGGCCGTGGGTCCCCAGGCATGGCATGCCATAGCGCTGGCCCGGGCCCGGGTGTCTGGGCATGGCGTGCCGTAGCACTGGCCCGGGCCGGGTGTGTCCTAGGCATGGCATGCCATAGCACTAGCCCGGGCCCGTGTCCTGGGCATGGCATGCCATAGCGCAGCCCGGGGGCCGTGTGTCCTGGAGCATGGCATGCCGTATGTAGAGGCCCGGCGCGGAGGCCAGGTGTGCGGGCATGGCATGCCATAGCGCTAAACGGGCCCGTGTGTCTAGGCATGGCATGCCATGGCACGCCCGTGTGTCTACAGGCATGGCATGCCATGGCACTAACCCAGGGCCGGGTGTGTCTGGGCATGGCATGCCCGTAGCAGGCGCGGAGGCCAGGTGTGTCCCAGGCGTGGCATGCCATGTGGCGGCCCAGGGCATCGTGTGTCTGGGCGTGGCGTGGCATGGCCACTGAGCCTGGGCCGTGTGTCCTGGGCATGTGTGGCGTAGCACTAGGCCGGGCCACGGGTGTGTCTGGGCATGGCATGGCATGTGGCGAGGGCCGTCTTGTTAAGGCTAGGGGCCCACGGGTGTGTCACAGGCATGGCATGCCATAGCATAGACAGGGCAGTGTCTGGGCATGGAATGGCACATTCATGATAGAAATAAACCTCAACCCTAAAAAAACAATGTTTTTAAACTAGGGCGAGAGTTTAATCTGGGCATGGCATGGCATGGCACTAGGCCAGGGCTGCAGGTGCGGCGTCTGTTGGGGCGAGATCATGGAGTGTCTGGGCATGCCATGGCCTGGCCAGGGCAGCGGCCCAGAATCGTAGGTGTCGGGGCATGCCAAGGCCTTGGGCGGAGTGCGTGATGCCTGGCGAGCGCGGCGAGGCCGCAGTTCTGGGAGGCGTGCAGCGGGGCCCGAGATCGGGTGCTGGGCATGCCGGCGGCGGCGAAGTAGGATCAGGTGCCCAGGCATGTCATGGCGCTAGTGGGGCACCAGGTGTAGGCGAGCGCACGGCGAGCAGGTGCCGGGCCCGTGACACTGGGCCGAGATCACCTTGCTGGGCATGCCGTGGCACTAGGCCGAGATCACCTCGCCGTGTTAGCCTTGGACGGAATTCACTTGGGTGGGGCTGCGTTCCCAAATAACCCAGGCTTCAAATCGTGACGCCTCGTGGTCGTGCGACGGTCCACGGAGCGCAGCAGAGCTCTCACCCTCTCGGCGCCCCCTTCCGGAGGACTTGGGCCCGGTCGCGAGAATGACCTCCGGTGTACAATTCGGACCCGGCGGGGTGCTTGGAGTTCTACCAATTTGGGCTTTTCGGTTCGCTCGCCGTTACTAAAGGAATCCTTGTAAGTTTCTTTTCCTCAAACATTGATATGCTTAAACTCATCGGGTGTTCCCGCGACACAGGGTCATTGTCGGGGTTCTCGGGCCTTCGTGGTGCCAGTCGCGGCCGCGCCGGCAATGGAGATTCTCCTCCTTCCTCCTCTGGAATGAGGGGAAAGGATCGAGGGTTCGTTTCAAACCCGCAGCAGCCGGCGTGCTCGCGCGGGCGGTACAGCGACCACGGTTGCGATGTTCGCCGAGGCCAATGTCGCCCAGCTCCGGGCCTGGCGGAAAGGAATTGGAGGCGGCGTGCGTAGCGCCCGAGCGGCGTGCCCTCGACCTAATAGTCGGGGCGCAACTTAGCGTTCAAAGACTTCGATGATTCACGGGATTACGCGAATTCACACCAAGTATACGCATTTTGCTCGTTCTTCATCGATCACGAGAGCTAGATATCGTTCGCAGAAATCGTTTTGTAGGTTAAGCGACCACGCCTTCGTGCACCCGCAATGGGCGGCGGAGTCAGTTGTTCGTTGTATTTTCCTTGGCGTTTCCACGCGGGGTTCGGTGTTGGATCGGGGAAGGTCCCGGCAAGACACCCCCATGCAGGCGAGAGGGAAGGCTCGCGAAAAAGTTGCCGTCCATCCGAGAGCGGGGTGGGGCTCACGCCAAAACACGCCCTCGGCTTGGGTTGATAAACAACGTGTTCACGGGTCGTTCGATTGATGGGTTCGTGTGATCCTTCCAGCGGAGTTCACCTACGGAAACCTTGTTACGACTTCTCCTTCCTGCAAATGATAAGGTTCGGTGGACTTCTCGCGGCGTCGCGGCGGCCGGGCAGCTGTCGCCCGCGATCGAGACACTTCGCGGACCATTCAATCGGTAGGAATGTTGGCGGTGTGTACAAAGAGCGGGGGCGTAGTCAGCGCGGTGATGACTCGTAACACTAGGAATTCCTCGTTGAAGACCAACAATTGCAATGATCTATCCCGTCACGATGAAATTTCAAAGATTACGGGCTGTCGGCGAGGCTATAGACTCGTTGAATACATCGGTGTAAGCCAGCGTGCGACGAACATCTAAGGGCATCACGGACCTGTTATTGCCTCAAACTTCCTTCAGCTCGTGGCCATAGTCCTCAGAAAATTTGTTGCGGAGGATCACCTTAGCATAAAGCTAGTTAGCGGTGAGTCGTTCGTTCGCCAGGTGCAGACCGAATCGCTCCGCCCAACTAAAACGGCCATGCACCGCCCACCCATAGAATCAGAAAGAGCTCTCGGTCTGTCAATCCTTGCATCATGAGACACAGTAAGTTTCCGTGTTAGTCAAATTAAGCGCGGAGGCTCCTCCCTGATGGTGCCCTTAAATCGATTCCTTTAAGTTCCGACCTTGCGACCATACTCCCCGGAACGAACTTTGATTTCTCATAAGGTGCAGTGAGTCCTAAAAGCAACATCGTGATCTTTGTAGTCGGCATACGTTTATGGTTGAGACTAGGACGGTGATGTCGCCCAGAGCCCCCGACTTCGTTAACAGTTAATGAAAACATCCTTAGCGGAAATGCTTTACGCGGAGTTGTTAGTCTTTCATAAATCCAGAATTTCACCTCGACTATGAAATCTGAATGCCGTATCCACATTAATCATTACTCCGATCCCGAAGGCCAACACAATAATAGGGCCAAAAATCCTATGATGTTATCCCATGCTAATGTATCCATAGGCGTAGGCTTGCTTTGAGCACTCTAATTTCTTCAAAATGCTTGTGCCAGGAGCACGACCCGACCGAGTTAAGACCAGGAGCGCATCGCATTAGAAGACAAGAGGGCCCGGTGCACAAGTAAAAGCGGTGGCGACCCATCCAGTCAACTCACGAGCTTTTTTATTTGCAACAACTTAAATATGCGCTATTGGGTACAGATTACCGCATTCTTTGACACCCAGGACTTGCCCTCGAATGGATCCCTGCGTTAAGGGATTTAGATTGTACTCATTCAATTACCGGAGACTCAAAGAGCGGTATTTGTTATTTATTATCACTGCACCTCCGATGTCGGGATTGGGTAATTCTGCGCCTTTCTTGCCTTCCTTGGATGTGGTAGCCGTTTCTCGGGCTCCTCTGGGAATGAACCTAATTCTCGTCACCGTCAATACCATAGTAGGTGTCACACGCCTTTCTTTTGCTCGTGTGCGGCGCTGAGACCCGCTAGGCCGGCCTTCTCGATGCCTCGCTGTTCTCTCGAGACACGAGGGCTTACGGGGCACTCCCAACTCGTGACAGTAGCTACTAAAATACAGAACCGATTTGTATGGGCTCCCACATCGAAACCGATCTTCTGTGGATCGACTCGAGCGTAATGGTTAACGAGTGAGCGGGCTATATGGGATGCTTTCGAGGCGATCCTAGTACAATATGGCTAAGAGTCCTACTCAACTCTAGTCTTAAATCCGACCAAACTGACCTGATCACTTCCCGCGGCCCAAGTCTGTGGGTGAGCTCTCTACACGGCCACACGATTCCCACCACGTGCAGGAGTCCTCCCAGCTAGGAGTGCGTCTCGCTAGAGTCTTCACTTTGTGAGAGACGCTTCCGCTTCAGAGTCCGGCCGGCTTGAGGTCTTTCCGCCTAGGATGAGGTGCTTCCGGCAGGAGTCCTGCGCCTAGAGGTCATATAAGACTCCTTGAGGTATCGGAATCCTTGTTGCACTCGGATTAGGATGCTTGCGCCCGAGGCTCTACGCCCGTAAATGGCGACATTCGCCCGATTCCGTTTGCCTCAAGTACCCGCGGGCCCCCTCTAGTAGTGAGTGCGTGGCCGATAGCGTGCGCGTCTGGCCGATTTCTTGCTTGCCTTCCCCTCAGCCAATGCGTGCTTGGCTCCGCTTTGTGCCTGGGACACATGTTTTCCCAACTTTGCCTTGCTCGGTTTCCCTTAGGCGGGCCATGGGGCCAAGGCGGCGCCCTGGCGCCGCAGGTTCCGTGTTATCTAGTCGAGGGCTAACAAGCCCTCCCCCACTAGGGTATTCAGCGTCTCGTTGACTTCAGCGCATACTCAAGGATGCGGTCTTGAGCTGCGCGTGTAGCACCCCTTTTCCATTGCCTCGGCGGCGGGGCGTCCTTCCCGATGAATCAAATTTTTCGGTCCACTTGTTCTTCCAGGTTCCCCATCTTCCTGTATCTGCGGGATGCTTACCGTCTCTTTCTTGGGCTCGACTCTAACCATGGGCGGGATTCGCTTTACCTTTACTCTGTCGGGAATAGGATCAGCGTGATAAGGCTTGAGCTTACATGGAATGTCGGGTGAAGCTTCAGCCTCTCTACGGTAACCGGTTGTAGGCCACGTTCCTCGCTCACAATTTCAAAGGTCCATCGTATTTCGGAATCAAACCTCTGACCTTATTCTGATCTTTTCGGTCACGAGGAGTTAACTTCAGCAGAACCTTCTCCCGCACTTTCCAGGTCACGAGTCTCTGCCTGCGTCGCATATACTTCTTCGTAATCTGCCCCGCTTCTCTAGAGCATCTCGCTTCATCAAGCAAAACACGAGACTACGCAAACTTGTCTGCGGTAGGCTCACACTACGTCAGGTTGCTGCGTGACCCGATGCGTCGAGGGTGCGTGGGGCGGAACGTTGCTACCTCAAAGGGTTTCGTACACATGCGGTGAACCCGGCTGCGGTGTAGGACAAGCTGGCGGCTCTAGAAGTTCATAATTTTAAAGAGGTACATCGCAGTAAGCGCCGATACTCTTCCGGCACGATTCCTCTCTGCAACCCGACCATGATCGCGGTGATTGTGATCGAGAACTTACGTGTCTTTTATCTTGAAACGACTCAACCCCAGCTTTGCACGTAAACCAGCGTATCTCGATAAACACTATGTCTTGAGGCATCCCAAAATCTTTCTAACATTCTTGAAGAAGATGCGTTGCCTCTTCATTTGAACTCCTTTCGAAATTTTGGGATGAAAACTGACGTACTTGGAAAACACATCTCGCCACCGAGCGTCAGAAGCCCTACACTTTCGGAAACCCGGTAAATTCCATCGATACACTGCGCCATGGCTTCTCGGGAATGGAGCGAGAACGTAACAATCCCGCTTCCTTCTGCCTCTCGGTCTTGTCAACTTGACAAACATGGCATGTATCTTGACGCCCATGCACACGTCTTGGCTTCATCTTAGGCGATGAAAAAGACCGTGCAGCCAAATGCGAGTTCTTTCCTCTCTGGGTGACCATTGTCGTATCATGTGTTTCCTTGGCCCGGCTCTGTCTCGGCTTGCTCGAGGCACATATAGCTTCCCTCCTCTGAAGTCTGACGCTCATTCTCTCGAGCGATGTCGCCTCGTGGTGCCATCTCTCCTGCTCTACCCGGCACGATAGTTGGAGTCTTGTGCGGCTTGAGTCTAACTATTTGTTTGAAATCTGTCTGGCCCAGGCTTCAGCGATCCCACATAACTGCCACCTTCCTTCCTACTCAAAGCATCCGCCCTTGGTTGTGTCGACCGACAATGCACCCACACAAAATCAAAGTGTGAACTCTTGCCATCGAGCTTGCTTGTAAGCTTCAATATACGAGTTGTGAAGAGAGTGTGGCAACATTATGAGTCCTTCTACAGGCGAGTTCCCATCAAGTAGTGCTTCAGTCTCAGGCAATGGTTGTTTGGTCATCTGTTTCATGTGACGTATATCATTTGCATTCAACTTGGAGCTCTCAAAGGCTCTTTGGATGCCTCACTTTTGACGCTCCGCTTTGGGAATACGTCAGACGCATCGGTATGCGCGAGCGGCAACTCCATGTCGGGCGGTCATAATAAAACCGGTGATCGCATCTTGAGCTTCGGAGCGGCGGCTTCTGCATCATTCCACTTCTCTCTTTTTTAAAGGTGGCAGAGCTATGGCTATCTTGGAATAGCCCGATGTCGTCTCACGTAGTAGTTTGCTAGTGGGAGCGATCGCGGTTCACATCCACCTTGGTGGGCAGTGATCACCAGAATTAACATCACTGCTTTGTCATCCTTATCTACTAGGACTTTGAAATCGGTGACCGGAAACTTGATCTGGTGCGAGCAAACTCTACATTTCTCTTTCTTGACATACAACTGGTTAAACGCGTTACATGTTCATTTCATCTCGAGGTGTACCACGTGATCTTGTAGAGTCGGAAGGTACGTAGATCACTATATATGGTCAGTATGCCACCACGAATGAATCCAGGAGTGAGTGGGACATCACATTCATGGAGTTACAAAATACAGGGCATTAGTCAGGCAAAGGCTATAACAAAATTCAAACTTGCATGCCGGAGTTATACATGTAGTCTTTGCCTCGTCCCCTTGACCCTGCGCACTTGCCAATATCCGTTCATGGTCTGGCTTGGTGAAGTACTCGACCTGCTCAATCGATCGAGCGACTCCCGCTGACCAAGGTATCGGATACTTGTTCTTGATCGTGACTTTGTCGGTGCCGGTAATCCACACACATCCAGGCGTACCATCATGCTTCTTCGAAAGCAGTAGCGGTGCTGTGGTGCTTGGAAATGCGGACCGGACCGCGTCGACAACTCCGTCCATTGCTTCGCAACTCTCTCAATACGGTGGACTCATCCGATGGGGAGCGGCGGGAGGTCTGACCTGGCGTCTGCTCGATGATCGTCGCTACCGGTGGCGAAACTGTGAAAGCGCTTCGGGAGGCATAACATTGGCGAATCTCACCGATGTAAATTTGTAGCATGGCGCCTCGACTTTGCGCTCGACGGTCTGATCGCGCGCGACATATCTCACTCACCTTCTGACTTTTCTCGAGGTTGCGAGCCAGGACAGATCTTCTCCTGAAGGTCTCTTACAATGGCTGATGCAGCCACAACGTGAAACACTTTATAATATGATCAACGATCCATTCAAGTCGTTGGCAAGGCTACATGGCTCTTTGGAAGAAATGGGTTACCTAATAAAATCAAAATGTCGGAACACTAAGGAAGTCTATAGAACATATTTCCAGTCTATCGGATTGCCATGTTCTTATGTATATGTCTCTGTGGCATTTATTCACGGCTTTGAACTTCTTGTCATCTTTAGCGAGCTTTAAGCAAGGTCCCAAAACAACTCTCCTTGGTGATACAAAATTGTGGAATTAGCCCCTTTGTCTACCAATGCCACAATTTTACGCCCTCCGATTGACAACTCAACATATATCAGTCCTTTGTGAAAGTCGCCTCGACCCGCGCTCGCATTCGGCAAGCGAGAGGTTGGCTCTTTTGTAGAGTACCACGCCAGCTATTTTCCGCCTGTCTTAAAACAGTTGACTAAACTTTATATCCATGCGGGCAATCCTCGCTAGATGTGGCCATCGCGAGATAAAGCATCCCGGCGACTGGTAGTTTGTGAGGAAATTCGCCCTCTCCCCACTTTAGCTGCGTATCTGCGGCTTCTTCTAACCCTTGCCTCAAATCTTGGAGAGCTCCATCGACTTAGGTTGAGCTCTTGTTCCTTGGCCTTTCCCTTTTAGGTGGAGTAAGGAAGAAGTCCTCATCAAATCTGGATAGTAGTCATGCTTGCCATGGTAGAGGAGCAAGTCTTGGACACCTTGCCTCCTCGGTTCGGTTTGAGCCCATCCACGCGTCAGGACTGTGAAGTTGAGCGGCTTGTCTGCCGGACATGTCCTTGATGTCGAGGATCAACGAGCTAAACTCCTTCACATAATCTCGGCCAGGCCCGTGCGCGGTTCTTGAGATTCCTCGTATCACTATTTGTGTTCGATTGGGTAGGCGTCCTTCAGGTTCCTTTTCAAGATCTCGACGATCTTTGGGTGCGACCCGGTGTGACGTCGTCGCGTTAGTCCGCCACCAAAGCTTTGCATCGCCTGTCAAATACATAGTGGATTATCGTTACTGTTCACCCACCGGTGTGAGCATTGAATATTACTCCATATCCAGAAATTCTATAAGTCCTTTTGCGGCTCTTTGCCAAGTCTGGGCGCAGATTTTCTGCATAGCGGGGCGGATGCGCGGCCAGATGGCGTGCCTACGCCTTGCTCGCCCGGCAACACGATCTCCCCCTCTAAGTCGATCCGGCTCCTCGAACTCCTCGGTCATAGCACGCGTTCGGTCATGGAATGTCCCCCATCCGTTCCTCGACTCTGTCTGGGGTCTCGTGGTTGCTGTCTTTATGAGTCGATCGCGGGACGGCATCGTGATCACGGTGAAAGGAGTGGAATTCGCCTCGATTCTTTGTGCCTATCTCCGCGTCAAGCACAGTTTTTGCAGGTCTTTACCTCAGCCTCTATCCTTGCTCTTGCTCTGCTTGATTTCATCAGCCGTCATCCTCGCGTTGGCCATCGGTAGCTCGATGCATCACCATGCTTTCTTTTGCTCGTGTGGCTGAGACCATGAGCCAGCCTTCTGATGCCTCTCTTCTCGAACACCAAGGGCTTCTGGGGCACTCTCCCCAACTCGTATTTTATTAGCTACTAAAATCTGAGACAATTTCGCATAGGCTCCCCACACCTCGGGGCTCGATGGCACTACGTAGATCCAACTCGAGGAACATAATGGAATTAACCAAGTGAGCACAGCAGGCCCTTTATATGGATGCTCAAGAAGCGATCCTAGTACAATAATGATGACTAAGAGTCCTACTCTAACTCTAGTCTTCAAATCCGGCCAAGCTGACCTGATCCTTCCCGCATTAGGAGTCTGTTGAATGAAACTCCTACCTGCGTACATGATTCCCACCACAGTGAGGAGTCACTCCCACGCCTAGGAGTGCATCTCGCTTCGGTCTTTACGCTGAGAGACCTTCAGCCTAGGAGTCCGGCCAGCCAGGAGTCGCTTTCCTTCAGGATTGAGGTCCTTCCGGCAGGGGTCTACGCCGAGGTCCTTCTTGCGTAAGACTCCTTGGGAATTTTGTGGAATCCTTGTTGCACTCGGATTAGGATGCTTGCGCCCGAATCTGCCCATAAATAGTGACATTCGCCCCGCGGTCTGTTTGCCTCAGGAGTGCACCCTTGAGGCCCCCTCTGGCGTGAGTCAGAAGTGGCGGCCAACGTCGCGGCGTCTGGCCAGTTTCTTGCCTTACTCATGTGATGCTTGGCTCACGCTTTGTGCCTCCGGACATGTTTTCCCAACTTTGCCTTGCTCGTTTCCTGGGCGGGCCATGGGGCCAAGAGCGCCCTCGTGCGCCGCGGGACTCGTGTTATCTAGTGGGCTGGTGGGTACTTATCCTACCATGAGAAGTTGATGGGCGGATATTTGAATGATGCGTCGCCGCGATGGCGTCGATCCGTCGAGTTATCATGAATCATGAGCTGGAACACAGCCACGCGCATTGATCTTTATCTAATAAATGCATCATGAAATTCGAGTTGTGCCACGTATTAGCTCTAAATTACTCACGCGGTTCATCAGAGTAGCAGTGCCATCGAGCAAACTATAAGCGATTTAATGAGCCATTGGCGGTTTCACGGTCTGAATTAGTTCATACTTACACATGCATGGCTTAATCTTTGAACAAGCATATGACTACGGCGAATCGCCGGTATTCTTGTCTGGCGTCGGAGCGCATCGCGGCCTACCACTGAACCCGCGATGGGTGTCGGGAGGCAAAGCGGCCGTCGTCGTACATAACAGCGATCGCGATAGGCAACAAGCTTTCGGGCAATAGTGTGATCGACCGATCCATGCCCGTGTTAAGGTTCGCGTCAGGAAACACGAGCCCGTCATCATGGCCCATTAATGAAACCCACCCATGGTCGCGCGGCGTGCAAGTACATAGACACGATGATCGGCTTGCAAGGTCCACGCCCCCATGAGCGAGCTAGATGGAGAAGGCAACGTGAGGAAAAATTCCATCGATTGGGAGGCAACCACGGGAACCATTATTGCGATGCCGGAAGCAGTTGGCCTTTGTAAATTTGAATGAGGGCGTGGGGCAATAGTTCGTTGCGAGCAAGGAGCACCTGTACGTTACCCAGACACCACTCCACACGCCATCAGTTGACTTCCAGATCACCACACACGAACCGTGACTAGTTGGGAGTTGTCTCCTAAGAAGCACAGGAAGCAACGAGAGTGATGCCTTTGTAGTACCATTGTAGGCATAAGGAAAGGATGATAACACTATTTCGAGCAATAATAGTTGGTCAGCGGCAGAAGATAAACCTAGGCAGCTAAGTTTACAAGCCTAAGCAGTCTAAGCCACCATGTCTAGGCAATGAACTATACTTAGAGCAAATTCTGACATGGCATGTCTTAGTGGCGACGTATGGCGCCACTCTGGCCAAGGCAGTGCTGGGCATGTCATGGCACTAGTCCCGAGCAGTGCTTAGGCAAGGCACTAAGGAGAGGAACCGTGCCTAGGCAAGGCAAGCCGAGGAACCTTGCCTGGGCGAGGCACTAAACGAGGAACCTTGCAGGCGAGGCGCTAAATGGGGAACCACGCTGGGCATGGCATGCACCATGCCTGGGTGCATAGGCAGAGGCTTCATGCCTAGGCATGCACTAGGACAAGGCACCATGTCTAGCCAAGGCACTAAGCGGAGGCACCATGGCTAGGGGCAGGGGCATGCTTGCAGTGTGGGAGGGAACATCAGGTGCATGGGCTTGGGGCCAGGGCAGCGTCGCGTCTTAGGCAACAGTCGACAAAGGCGCATGGGAGAGCCTTAGCGGGATCGTGTCCCTAAGCTGTCTGAGGGCAATCGGATGTTCGAGGACTTGGGGTGGCATGAGCACGCCCGTGCCTGAAGTGGCATCAGGTGTGTGTGAGGCGTAGCGCTAGGAGCAGCGTGCCTGAGCCGTGGCACCATGCTAAACAAGGCACTAGCAGGAGCACCATGCCTAGGCATGCACTAGTAGGGCATCGCGCTAATAGGCATGCACTAGGTGGAGGCACCGTAGATTTGGGCATGCACTAAAGCGGAGGCAGCCGTGCCTGGGCGAAGGCCGGGTGCTGGGCACTGAGACTAGGCCAGAGCCGGTGACTAGGCGGGTGCACTGGGCAGGGCACCCTATCCTAGGCATGCACTAGGCCGGGCACCTGTCGAGGGCATGCACTAGAGGCGGGAGCGCCTGTCGGGGCATGCACTGAGGCCGGGGCACCACTGTCGAGGCATGCTTGGCCAGGGCACCATGCCCGAGCAAGGCGCTAGACGGGGCGCCTGTGAGGGCATGCCTTGGCGGGGCGCCTGTCTGGGCGTACCTTGGCGGGGCACCTGTCGAGGGATGCACTAGGCCGAGGGCACCTGTCGGGGCATGCACTGGCGGGGCACCTGTCGGGGCATGCACTTGGCCAGGGGCACCATGCTGGGAGCAAGGGCCACTGGCCAGAGACAGCTTGTCGGGGGCATGCATAGTGGGACACCATGCCCAGACCAGCGAGAACAATAGGTGCCAGATGTCTGGGCCAGGTGCAGGCCGAGCACCATGCCCCCAAGCAGTGGGCCGGGCGCCATGTCTGGGCGGAGTCTTGAAGTAGGGGCGCAATGTGCAGGCGGGTGCTAGGCGAGAGGCACCATGTCTGGAGCGGGTGCTAGGCGGGGCGCCTGTCTGGGCGTGCGCTGGGCGAGCACCCGTGTCGACGGGTACTAGGCCGGGCACCATGCGGGCAAGATTGCTGGGTGGAGTGCCTGGAGGCATGCAGGCGGAGCGACGTGGGGGCAGAGGCGTGCAGCCGGCTCGAGCAACGTGGGGGGGCAGCGTGGGGGGCAGGGGCATGCTGCAGCGTGGGGGAACGTCGGAGTCCATGGGCTTGGGCGGCCATGGGCTGTGACATGGCATCTTAGGCAGTCGAATGACGGTGCGTGGGAGAGCAAACAACGGGGTCATTGTCTGGCTGCACCGACAATCGGGGATGTCGAGGGCTTGTGGGTGGCATATGGGCACGCCCATGCCACGAGTGGCATGGGTGTGTGCCGGGGAGCGACACGCAGGTTGCGTGCCTAGGCGTCTTGTTGCCAAACCCATAGAGCAACCACCCCCTTAAAGAGCAATGTAAGCCTTTTTGGAAAAATCTGGAGGAGGCGTCACACATGCTTGAGGAGACATAATGGCAAATTTTGGCCGGAAGCGATTTTAGTCCCGTTTTTTTCTTGATTCTCTTTATAATAATTATATACATGGCCAAAGAAAAAAAGAAGAAGAAAAAAAATTTGGACGCAGAAAATATTTATTTTTATTTGTTACTAGAAAAATAGGGGAAAATAGGGAAAAATAGGAGAAAATAGTAAAAATATTTTTAAAATTCATTTTTCACGTGGGAAAAATATTTAAGGACGAATTGATCGATTTGAAGTGGAGGAAATATTTTTATTTTAATTTATTTACTGAAAAAATAAATGAAAAATAGGTGAAAACGGGGGAAAAATAGGGGAAAATAGGGGAAAGAATTGATTTAAGATTTGACTCTTTGCAGAATGCAATATTTTACTATAAAATATTAATATTTGATAATATTTTAAATGAAAAAGTGATAATTTCAAATTTTTCTCTCTAAAAATATAGGAATATAGGGAAAACATGGGAAAAGGTATTAGAAAAACATTTTTTGTCATGAGAATGATATTTTAGACAATGAATGAGGAAGAAACAATGGAATAGAAGCTTGAGCATGGTTAGGGAATGATTAAGGCATAGGTGCGGAAAGCCACCAATATTGTCGGGTGCAATGTGGAGGACAACAAGGGTTGTGGCACCATCAATGTCTTAGAGGCGCTATCAATATTGCAAATTACATTTTCTTGGCACGATGGAGCGGATTCGCGTAGGCGTGGCAAAGCACTAGGCGAGGGCACCGTGTGTCATGGCATGTGGCGCCTGCAATAGCACTAGGGGCGAGGGCCCGGTGTGTCTAGGCATGACAAGGCACTAGGCCCAGGGCCACATGTCTGGGCATGGCATGGCCTTGGGGCGCCCAGGGGACCGGGTGTGTCTAGGCAGCGACCAAAGCGCTGGGCTGGGGCCATGTGTCTAGGCATGGCATAGCACTAGCCCGAGGCCACGTGTGTCTAGGCATGGCATGCCATAGCACTACCCAGGGCCAGGAGCCGGGTAATCTGGGCATGGCATGCCATAGCGCTGCCCAGGGCGAGGTGGTGTGTCTGGGCGTGGCGTGCCATAGCACTGCCCGGGGCGCCGGGCCGTGGGTCTGGGCATGGCGTGCCATGGCACTGGCCGGGGCCCGAGGCCCCAGGGCCAGGTGTGTCCTGGGCATGGATGCCATAGCGCTGGCCAGGGCCCAGGCGCGGGAGCCCGGGTGTGTCCCGGGCATGGCGCCTGCACTTGCTGCCCAGAGACCCCCGGGTGTGTCTGGGCATGGCGTGCCATAGCACTGGCAGGGCCACAGTGTGGAGCATGGCGTGCCATAGCTGCTGCCAGGGCCGGGTGTGTCTGGGCATGGCATGGCACTAACTTGCAGGGCCACGGGTGTCTGGGCATGGCATGCATAGCCTTCCCAACTTAGAGGCCGGCGCGGAGCCAGGTGTGTGCCGGGCATGGCATGCCATGGCGCTGGCGCGGGCCCGTGTGTCTGGGCGCTGGCGTATATATGCGCCAGGTGTGTCTGGGCATGGCGTACCGCGCTCGCCGAGGGCCCGGGTGTGTCACAGGCATGGCATGCCATAGCACTAGCCCGCGGCCCCGTGTGTCTAGGCATGGCATGCCATAGCACTAGGCGCGGAGGCCACGTGTGTCTAGGCATGGCATGCCATGGCACTGAAGCGGCCAGGGCATCGTGTGTCCCCAGGCATGGCATGGCATAGCACTAGGCCTAGGCCCCGTGTGTCTAGGCATGGCATGGCGCCCAGCGCAGACGGGCCGGGTGTGTCTCTGGGCATGGCATGCCATAATATGAACCGAGGAGCCGTGTCTAGGCATGGAATGGCACATTCATGATAGAAATAAACCTCAACCCTAAAAAAACAATGTTTTTTAAACTAGGGCGAGTTTAATCTAGGCATGGCATGGCATGGCACTAGGCCGAGGCACCGTGCCCAAGGCATGCACTAGGCCGAGATCAGGTGTCTGGGCATGCCATAGCCTGAGGTAGGAACCGGCCGAATCGCGGGTGTCGGGCGTGCGGGCTTGCTAGGCGGGTGCCGAGTGCCTGGAGCAGGCATGGTGGGGCAGGTTCTAGGAGGCATGCACTGGGCCGGATCCGGTGCCTGGGCATTGCCATGGCCTTGGGCCGGATCAGGTGCCTGGGCGTGTCATGGCGCTAGGCCCAGGGGCGCCACCGTGTAGGCAAGCGCTGGCCAGGAGACAGTGCCGGGCCGTGACACTGTGGGATCACGCGCCTGGGCGTGCTTCGCCCAGCGCTGGGCCGGATCAGTGCCTAGGCATGTCCTTGGCACTAAGTGGGGGGCGCCGTGCCAGGCGAAGCACTGGCCGAGGAGCACCGTGCGAGGCCATGACACTGGGCGAGATGCTTGCCTAGGCATGTCATGGCACTGATGGGGCAAGTGCCCGGGAGCCGTGACACTAGGCGAGATCACCTTGCCTGGGCATGCCCTTGGCGCTGGCGAATCCGCGGTGCGTAGGCATGTCATGGCGCTAGGCCAGAGGCAGGTGTAGGCAGAGCACACATGGCCGAGGGCACCGTGTAGGCAAGCACATGGCCGAGGGCACCCGTGCTCAGAGCCCCGTGACCAGTAGGATGCTTGCCTGGGCATGTCTGTGGCACTAGGCCAGGGCAGGTGCCCGGGCCATGGCAGCTGGCAGAGGCAGAGTGCTGGAGCCATGGCACTAGGCCGAGGAGCGTGCCCGGAACCATGGCCTTGGGTAGGGCCAGGTGCCTTGTGTCATGGCACTGAGCGGGAAGCCGCGTGCTGAAGGCATGCACCTTCCTGCTTATTTGGGTAGGAGCACCTGTGTGAGCATGGCATGTCACTAGGCCATGGCACCTGTGCAGAGGGCATGGCGGGGGGACCCTTCAATCTGAGCATGTCATGGCACTAGGCCACCAAGGCACCGTGCCTTGGCATGTCATGGCACTAGGCCCGGCAGGTGTAGGCGAGCACTGGCCAGAACATAGCAAGCGAAACTGTAGGGTTTGAATCCACGGAGTACTAGGCATGTCGTAGCGCCAGAGCTGGGGCGCGTGCCCGGGCATGTCATGGCGCTGAAGTAGAGCAGGTGCCCGGGCATGTCATCGCACTGGGCCAGATCCGCGTGCCAGGCGTGTCATGGCACTGGGCCCGAACGCGGGTGCCTAGAGGCGAAGCCTGGCGGAATCAGGTGCCCCAGGCATGTCATGGCACTAGGCCCGGTATTTGTGCTAGCGAAGCTACAAGGCCGAATCACCGTGCCTAGGCATGTCATGGCACTGGGCCGAGGGGCACCGTGCTGGGCAGGCGCCGGCGAGACCGTGCTGGGCGAAGCCTTGGCGGGACCTTTGTGCCTAGAGCGAGCGCTGGAAAGCGACGGCCCGTGCTGGAGCGTGTCGTGGCACTAGGCCAGAGATCGGTGCTGGGCGTGGCGCTGGGGCGATCTGGTGCTGGGCGTGGCGCTAGGCCAGATCACCGTGCCTAGGCGTGTCGCGGCTGGGCG
The DNA here is from genome assembly GCA_016808115.1 of Tetrastigma voinierianum. Lineage (NCBI taxonomy): Eukaryota > Viridiplantae > Streptophyta > Magnoliopsida > Vitales > Vitaceae > Tetrastigma > Tetrastigma voinierianum. Next base: position 60,761 of record JAEQBH010009195.1, read on the forward strand.
GGGCCGCTTGTCGCCCAGGCAGGCACACATGGTAGAGACCTTGGGTGCTTAAATGACACATGGCCGAGGCTGCCAGGTGAGACACGTGACAACTGGGCCGGATCTTTGGGCGTGTCGTGGCTGGAGCCAGGGCCTTGGGTGCGGACCATGGCTGGGCCGAGGCAGGTGCTCGAGACCATGGCACTGGGCCGGGGCAGGTGCCGGGGCCATGGCACTCAGGCCGAGGCACGTGCGCGGCATGTCATGGCACTGGGCGGGCAGATGCGAGGCATGCCTTGCGCTAGGCCCAGGGCGCCTGTGGCAGGCATGGCATGTCGCTGGGCCGTGGCGCCTGTGCAGGCGAGGCATGGCGGGGAACCCTTGTCTGCGAGCATGTCGTGGCGCTGGGCCGCCAGGCCAGATTAGCCCGGCGTGTCATGGCGCTGGGCCGGGGCGCGGGTGTGGCGAGCACGCGGCAGGGCAGGTGCTTGAAGCGGCCCAGAATTTGGATCGCGGAGTGCTGGGCATGTCATGGCGCTAGACGGGGCAGGTGCCCGGGCATGTCATGGCACTGGGCCGGCTGCCGTGCCCGGGCATGTCATGGCACTAGGCCCGGGGCAGGTGCGAGGGCGTAATCATGTATTTAAGTAGAGTGCAGGTGCCCCAGTTATCATCGCCCAGGCCGAGAATCACGGGTGCGGGGCATGTCATGGCGCTGGGCCCGAACGGGTGCTAGGCTGAAGCACAGGCGGAATCACCTGCCTGGGCATGTCATGGCCGCCCAGGCCCGGGCCGTGCCTAGGCAAGCTGAGGCCGAGATCACCGTGCCCTGGGCATGTCATGGAACTGAAGTAGAGGCAGGTGCGGCAGGCGAGCATAGGCCAGAGACGTGCCTGGGTGCTGCAACCGAGCGCGTGCTGGTGACGCTGAGCGGCGCGCCGTGCTGGGCATGTCATGGCACTAGGCGATCACGTGCCTGGGCATGGCACTAGGCGAATCACGGTGCTGGCGTGTCATGGCACTAGTGAGATCAGGTGCCTGGGCATGGCACTGGGTAGAGATCGGGTGCCTGGGCGCCGCGCCGGCTCAGGCCTGAGCCGAGGCAGGTGACTAGGCGTGTCGGCACTGGTCAGGGGCACGGTATTTGTCTGGGCCGCGACCACTGACGAGGGCGTGACTGGGCGTGCCATGGCCTTGGCGGGGCACGGAGTGTCTAAGCATGCTTTAGCCCAGCATGGGGAAGCGACATGTAATATCATGGGGGTGGGAGATGACATGTGATATCATGGGGTGGGGGAGGCGACTATGTAATGCGTAGTCGGGCACAGGACACCACACCATGCCTGGAGCGATTACACCATGATCGAAAGACAACATCGTGAGATGGACCTTGACACGTAGGGGCACCATGGCATAGCCGGGTGTGCAAGCGCAAAGTCGTCTTTGATCTGGGTCGCTTGTCTTGATTTCGAGCAAGGCAATCGCGTCACCCAATCGCTTCTCATTTCGTTTAGCTTTTTTTATTCCATACGCATGCTTTGTCAGTCGTGGAAGGGTTGTTCAACGGTCGAGGCAGTACCACCGGAGTAGCGTTCGAGAACCTCTTGTCGGAGGGGCGAAAAAGAGGAAGCGGGTGGATCGGTTCGAGGAGGGGCGAATCGGGCGACATGAGGCTGGACTCTCGGTGGATCGTGGCGTGAGGCCGCTCTGCCGCTTCTGATACCCGCGTCGTATTTAAATTAAATGCGCGAAAGGATTCTACCGTCAGCTCGGTCGAATGGCGTGCTTCAAAGTGACCCACCGCGGTTTGTCCACAGCGAGGACGACCAGACCACGTGCCTGCGGGGGCGAGGAATTTCACGGTGTCGGCCGTAATCGAGCGGCGGGCGCCAGCGTCGTTCTAGCGGTCCACGACGCCGGCGTTGATCGTAATCCAGCGCCGCGGTAGCTTAGCGCCCGCGGCTTTTCAACCAAGCGCGATGACCAATTGTGCGAATCGCGGTTCCTCGTACTAGGTTGAATTACTATTGCGACCTTGTCGTAGTAAGGTAAAATAACTTTGTCTCGCGGCCGGTGCAAGCCCGGCCTCACGTTCCCTTTATTGGTGGGTGAACAATCCAAACACTTGGTGGTCACGCTTCACAATGATAGGAAGGCGGAGCATCGAAGGATCAAAAGCAGCGTCGCTACAGGCGGCAGCCACAAGCCGATTATCCTATTAGTAACTTTTAAACCTCTAGCTTCAAATTCCGAAGGTCAAGGATCGATAGGCCAACTCGCGGTTCATTATTACGTCTTTGGAAATCGAATCAAGCGAGCTTTTACCCTTTTGTTCCACGAGATTTACGATTTCGTTGAGCTCATCTTAGGACACTGCGTTATCTTTTAACGGATGTGCCGCCCGGTAAACTCCCACGACAATGTCTTCCGCCGGATCGGCGGCGCGCCTTGCGTCCGGAGAGGATGTTCCGCCTCGATTCACGGAATAAGTAAAATAGCATTAAAAGTAGTGGTATTTCACTTTGCGTTAGGCTCCACTTATCTACACACTCGAAGTCATTTCACAAAGTCAGGACTAAGAGTCCAAGCTCAACGGGGTCTTCTTTCCCCGGCGGATTACGCGAGCAGGATTTCACGGGTACGTGGTTTGTTGGATAATGACGAGGGACGGTCAAGGAATCTGTTAATCCATTCATGCGCGTCACTAATTAGATGTGAGGCATTTAGCTACAAGAAGTGTAGTTACTCCGCCGTTTACCAGCGCTTGGTTGAATTTCTGGCTGACGTGAGCCTTTGAGCGAAATCCGTTCGCGTGAGCATCGCGAGGACCATCGCGATGCGCTTTGTTTTGAATTAAGCGTTGGATTCCCCTTGTGTCGTTACCCGGGTTCACGAGTCGATGGCCTTGAGCCCCGAGGAGCCGTTCGATCAGATCCCGACGGCCGCGACCAATTTCGCAGCGGGGCGGCTTCGAAAGCGATCCGCAAACGTGAAGCGGGTTCGGGGCCCGGGACCCCGTGCCAGCCACCGAGCCAATCCTTTTCCTGAGGTTACGGATCCATTTTGCCGACTTCCCTTGCCTACATTGTTCCATCGACCAAAGGTTGTTCACCTTGGAGACCTGATGCGGTTATGAGTCACGGTAATGGGCGTGGGAGGCACTTTCGATCCTCCACGGTTTTTCATGGGCGTCGGTATGCCGGACGCTTTCCACATGACGTCGCGGTGCTCTTCGACCAATTTGGACCCTACCTCCGGTGAGCCGTTTCGAGTGGCGGGCTGTTGGCGAAGATAACTCTTCCGGGGCCCTCGGCGGCGATCTCCGGACTCCTAGCGTTGCCGTCGACCGCCCGTCGGTTCGAGTGTGCCGATTCCTTCGATGCTCGGCGTCGTGCTGCGCTATCGGGCGAGGCTTCCCGTCTCTGGATCGACTAACCGCTATTGCAAGTGCCGTTCACATGGAACCTTTCCCCTCTTACCGGCCTTCAAGTTTCATTTGAATATTTGCTACTACCACGAATCCCGTAGTGAAATGGCCAGCTCGCCGGGCTCGCGCCCCAGGGTTTGCGGCGACCGCCGCGCCCTCCTACTCATCGAGGCCTGGCCCGCACCGGCAATGAGACGCCGAACCATGTAACGGCGCCATCCATTTCGGGAGCTGATTGATTCGGTGAGTTGTTACACACTCCTTAGCGGTTCGACTTCCATGACCAGATCTGGCGTCTTAATCGACCAACACCCTTTGTGGGTTCTGAGTTGGCATGATTGGGCGCGTAACGGCTTCAGTTCATCCGCATCGCCCGGTTCTGCTTACAAAATGGCTGCCGGAGCTCTCGATTCCATGGCGGCTGATGGAAGCGGCCAGTGCCATCCTACTATTTAAAGTTTGAGAATAGGTCGGCTGCGCCGAAATACCTCTAATCATTGGCTACGATAGAACTTCGCCCTTGAGCTCCGGCCATTCTATCCGAAAACTTGGAGGAACCAGCTACTAGATGGTTCGATTAGTCTTCCTTTATACCCAGGAGTCGGGCGAGCGATTTACCTTGTCCAGAGTATCGGCTGCCGGGCCTCCACCAGTTTCCTGCAGCCATGCTCGGGCATAGTTCACCATCTTTCGAGGTCTGAAGCGAATATTACTCTCTCGAACCCAGCTACCAGGAAGATCAAAATTGATCCGGCGGTGCACCCTCGAGGGATCCACGCCCGTCGGCTTCGCCATATACGGGTTTTACTGGCGGATTGACTACACATGTATCGACTCAGCGGTCCGTCATTTCAGGCCGGTCGAATGGGGCCCAGCGGCGGTATGCATGAGCGCGCAGGTGCGAAACGCGCCCGGGCGTCGCGGCCCTGCATTCCGCGATCGGCTGACAGCGTCTCCACGGGTATGACTCTGACCGGGCTTGGGTGCCGCCACGGCCGCGTCGATCCAGCGCCCGTCGATCGGTAGACCGTGGTCGCCCGTTCCACATCCGACCGGCGCATCGCCGGCCCCCATCCGCTTCCCTCGAACAATTTCAAGCACTCTTTGACTCTCTTTTCAAAGTCCTTTCATCTTTCCTCGCGGTACTTGTTTTCCTCGGTCTACCGCCCGTGTTGTTAGCCTTGAGCGGAATTTACACCGCCGGTCAGCATTCCCAAACAACCCGACTTCGTCGACAAGCGCCTCGTGGTGCGCGGCGGTCCGAACGACGGGGCTCTCACCCTCTCTGGCGCCCCCTTCCAGGGGACTTGGGCGGTCCACTTGGCGGGGCGCTTCTCCAGTTCTGATTCGGACGGCCCGGGACCGCCGATTCTCAAGGCCCAGGCTTTTCAGTTCGCTTCGCCCGTTACTGGGAATCCTTGTAAGTTTCTTTTCCTCCGGCATTGATATGCTTAAAGCTCGGCGGGTGTTCACTTTGACACAGGAGTCGAGCCGAGTTCTCGGGGCCTTTACGTGGTGCGTGGCGGCGCCGCGTTTCATGGAGATTCTCCTCCCTTCCTCCTGCGGGCGAGGGAAAGGATCGAGTTCGTTCAAACCACCGCTTGTCGGCGTGCATCGCGAGACCGATTTTTAAGCAACCACGGACGCGATGTTCCATGGGAGGCGATGTCGCCCGACTCCGGGCCACTTACTTTTCAGCGGAAGAAAGGGTGGAGGCGACGTGTGCGTAGCCTTGAGCGGCGTGCCACCGACCTAATGGCGTGGGCGCAACTTGCGTTCAAAGAAGACTCGATGATTCACGCGGGATTACGCAATTCACGCGTGCCGCATTTGCTCACGTTATTTCGCCGATCACGAGCCTAGATATCGTTGCGAAATTAGTTTTGTGAGTTAAGCGACCCGCCTTCCGTGCACCGTGACGGGCGGCGGAGATAGCGTTGTTCGTTGTATTTTCCTTGGCGTTTTCCACGCCGGGGTTCGGTGTTGGATGTGGCGGGAAGGTCCGGCCAGAGACACCCCCATGCAGGCGGAGGAAGGCTCGCGGCCACCGATCCATCAGGCCAGTGGAGGGCTCCGCGCCCTTTCTGCGCCATCGGCGGGTTGTTAAACAAGCGTGTTGCAGATTCGTTGGTCGATAAGGTTCGACGCGATCCTTCCCTTGGGTTCACCTCGAGCCTTGTACGACCTCCTTCCTCTACAAATGATAAGGTTCGGTGGACTTCGCGGCGTCGCGGCGGCGAGGCAGCTCACGTCGCGCGATCGAACGCCGCGGTTCAATCGGTAGGAAGCGGCGGGCGGGTGTGTACAAAGGCGGGGGCGTAGTCAGCGAGCTGATGACGACTGGCTTACTAGGAATTCTGGTTGAGACCAACAATTACAATGATCTATCCAATCACGATGAAATTTCAAAGATTACAGAACTGTCGGCTGAGAGCTATCAAGGCTCGTTAGATACATCGGTGTAGCGCGCGTGCGACTTGGAACATCTAAGGGCATCACGGACTGTTATTGCCTCAAACTTCCTTGGCCCTAGCGGCCATGGTCCACTCTAAGAAATTTGGCACGGAGGATCACCTTCGCATAGCTAGTTAGCAGTGAGGAATCTCGTTAAGTTAGCAGATTAACCGGACAAATCGCTCGCTGACTAAGGCGGCCATGCACCACCACCCATAGAATCAAAGAAAGAGCTCTCGTCTGTCCAATCCTTACTATGCGGACACAGTAAGTTTCCGTGTTAAGATCAAATTAAATGCGAGCTCCACTCTAGTGGTGCCCTTCCGTCGATTCCTTTAAGTTTATTGCTTGACCATACTCCCCGAGACCCAAAACTTTGATTTCTCATAAGGTGCAGTAGTCTAAAAGCAACATCCGGTGATCCACTGAATTGGCATCGTTTATGGTTGAGATTGAACTGGTATCGTCGTCTTGAGCCCCGACTTCGTTCTTGATTAATGCAGAAACATCCTTGGCGAATGCTTTCTGATTGTTCGTCTTTCATAAATCGAGAATTTCACCTCGACTATGAAAATCCCGAATGCCCTAGACTGTCCACTAATCATTACTCCCTATCAGAAATGACACAATAGGACGAAATCCTGATGTTATCCCATGCTAATGTATCCATAAGCGTAGGCTTACTTTGAGCACTCTAATTTCTTGAATGCTGACAGGAGGCACGACCCGGCCGGTTAAGACCGGGGCGCATCGCGGTGGGAGGAGGGACAGAGGGCCAGGTGCACGAAGTAAGGCGGGCCGTAGGCCCATCCCGAAGTCCCGACCTCCCGAGGCTTTTAAGCGCAGCAACTTAAATATACGCTGTGGGTACGGAATTACCACGGTGCGGCACGGTTGCCCTCGTGGATCCTCGTTAAGGGATTAGATTGTACTCATTCCAATTACCGGACTCAAAGAGCCGGTATTGTTATTTGTGTCACTACCTCCGTGTGAGTTGCGTGGTGCGCGCACCTCAAGCGCCTTCCTTGGATGTGGTAGCCGTTTCCGGAGCTCCCTCCGAATCGAACCCTGAATTACTCCGATCGCGTCGATACCGCGGTAGGCCACTATCACCATCCGAAAGTTGATAGGCGGATATTTGAATGATCGTCGGCCGACACGATGGCGCGTCGATCCGTCGAGTTATCATGAATCATCGAGGTAGCGGGCATAGCGCGTCGATACTTTATCTAATAAATGCATCCCCTTCCGAGGAAGTCGGGGTTTGTTGCGTATTAGCTCTAGAATTACTACGGTTATCCGGTAGCAAGTACCATCAAACAAACTATAAGCGGTTGTGGGCCGTCGCGGTTCCGCAGTCCCGAATTGATTCGTACCGCATGCGTGGCTTAATCTTTACGGGGAACAAGCATATGACTCTTTGGCGGGGATCAACCGAGTAGCATTCTTGTGCAGCGTCGAACCGCATGCGCCTACAGACCACAATGGGTGTCGGGAGGGCAAAAGCGGAAGCCCGATCGTCGTACATCTGGCGTCCTAGCGATGAAACGCTAAGCTCGGGCCAATGATGATCGGTAGATCCATACCCGTGTTAAGGTTCGCATCCCAGAAACACGAGCCATCATGCGGCCCATTGTGAAACCCGCCGCGTAGTCACCGCAGCGTGGTACATGGAACCGCGATGATGCGCTTGCAAAGATTTCACCCCCATGAAAGCGAGCTAGATGGAGAAAGGCAGCATTAAGAGAAAATTCCATGATTAGGAAGGCAACACGGGAACCATTATTCTTTGATGCCCAAGGCTTGATTCAAGCGCTTTGTAGCTAGAATGAGGAGGGACGTGGGGCAATAGTTCGTTGCACGAGCAAGGAGCCTACCAAGCCCACGTACCCAAGAAAAAACACCACTCACATGTGAGGTTGACTTCAAGATGCACCACACAGAAGCAAGTGACTGGGTTGGGAGTTGTCTCCCTAAAAACACCTGGAAGCAACAAGTGATGCCTTTGTAGTACCATTAGGCATGGGGAAAGAATGATAACACTATTTCCAAGCAACCGAATAGTTGGTCAAGCAACGAAGACAAGCCTAGGCGGCAAGATTGCAGAAGCCACAAGCGGTCTAAGCCACCATGTCTAGGCAATGAACTATGAGGCAGGTATTACAGGCATGGCGTAGTCTTAGGCCGAGGGCAACATGCAGGCATGCGCACGGCGAGGCCGCGAATCTTTCGACGTAATCATGGCACTAGTCCCGGGCGACGCTGAGCCAAGGCACTGGGGAGAGGCGGGTGCCTAGGCAAGGCACTAAGCGAGGAACCTTGCTCGGCGAGGTAAACGGAACCTTGCACCAGAGCGAGGAGCCTTCATGGGGAACATATGCAGGCATGGCCTTTAACACCGTGCCTAGGCATGCACTAGGCGAGGCTTCATGCACAGGCATGCACTGAGACAAGGCACCGTGCCTAGCCAAGGCACTAAAGCGGGCACCGTGGCTAGGAGCGGAGGCATCTTGCAGTATGGGAACATCGGGTGCATGGGGGAGGCGGGCAAGCGGCGTCGCGTCTTGGGCCTTGAGTCGACAAAGGCGCATGGGAGGCTAGCAGCGGGATCATTGTCCTAGCTGTACAGGCAATCGGATGTCGGGACTTGGGGTGGCATATGAGCACGCCGCGCCTGAAGTGGCATGGTGTGTCTGCCGAGGGCGACCTGTGACGACGTGCCTAGGCCGTGGCACCATGCCATGGTACTAAGTAGGGCACCGTGCCTGAGCAGGCGGGCATCGCGCCTGAATGCGCTAGGTGAGCACCATGGCTGGCATGCACTAAGCGGAGGGCACCGGGTGCGCAGGCGAAGGCCCCGTGCCTGGGGCATGAGACCCGGCGAAGCGGGTGGCTAGGCCGTGCGCCAGGCCGAGGCACCCTATCTACAGGCATGCGCTGAAGTAGGGGCGCCACGTCGGCATGCGCTGGCCGGGGCGCCTGTCGGGGCATGCACTGGGCGAGGGCGCATGCGAGCAGGCATTGGGCGGGCACCTGTCGAGGCATGCACTAGGCCGAGGCACCTGTCTAGAGCATGCACTAGGCCGGGGCACCTGTCGAGGGATGCCTTTGAAGTGAGGCACCTACAGCCGAGGCATGCACTAGGCCGAGGCACCTGTCGAGGAACATGCACTAGAAGTGGGAGCACCATGCCGGGCAAGGCACTAGGCCGAGGCAACTTGTCGAGGCATGCACTGGGGCGAGCACCATGCCCGAGCAAGGCGGGAGCAAGCGGCACCGTGTCTGGGCAGGTGCTGAGTGGGGGCGCCGTACTTGAAGCAAGGTGCTAGGTAGAAGGCACCATGTCTGGGCGGGTGCTGAAGTAGGGCACCATGTCTGGGCAGGTGGGCCAGGCGCCATGTCTGGGCAAGGTACTGGGCCGGGGCACCTGTCTGGCATGCGCTGGGCGGGCACCGTGTCTGGGCAAGGTGCTGAGCCGAGGCACCAGCCGAGGGCAAGGGTACTGGGCAGGAGTGCCTAGGGCGTGCACTGGGGCGGAGACGCGTGGGGGGCGGGGGCGTGCGCCGCTCCAAACAGCGTGGGGGACAGCGTGGGGGGCCGGGGCGTACTTGCAGCGTGGGGAGGCGTCCGTCCATGAAACCTGGGCAGCCATGGGCGGCGACATGGCATCTTAGGCGGCGAGTCGGCCAATGACTGCGATGGGAGAGCAAACAACGGGGTCGTTGTGCAGCTCTTACCGGCAATCGGTCTTCGAGGCTTGTGGGTGGCATATGGCCGCGCAGCCCATGCCACGAGTGTGTGGGTGTGTGCTGCAGCCGGGAGCGGCACGCAGGCTGCGTGCCTGGCGGTGCGCTGTAAGCCATAGAGCAACCACTGCCCCCATTAAAGCGATCTGTGACCTTTTGGAAAAATGCGGAGGAGACATCACACATGCTTGGGAGATAATGGCAAATTTTAACCCGGAAGCGATTTTAGTCCGTTTTCTGATTCTCTTTATAATAATTATACATGGCCAAAGAAAAAGAAGAAAAAAATTTGGGCCTTGAAAATATTTATTTTTATTTATTTACTAGAAAAATAGGGAAAATAGGAAAAATAGGAGAAAATATTAAAAATATTTTTAAAATTCATTTTCACGTGGGAAAAATATTTAGGACCAGAATTGATCGATTTGAAGTGGAGGAAATATTTTATTTTAATTTATTCTCTTGAAAAATAAACGAAAAATAGGTGAAAACAGAGGAAAAATAGGGGAAAATAGGAAAAGAATTGATTTAAGATTTGACTACTTGGAATGCAATATTTTATATAAAATATTAATATTTGATAATATTTTAAATGAAAAAAGTGATAATTTTAAATTTTTTCTCTAAAATATAGGAGATAGGGAAAACATAGGAAAAGGTATTGAAAAACATTTTTTGTCATGTGAGAATGATATTTTGAACAATGAATTAAGGAAGAAACAATGGAATAGAAAGCGAGCATGGTTGGGGAAGCGATTAAGGCATGAGTGCGGGAAAGCCACCCGATAATGGGTGCAATGGCATGGGGACAACGAGGGTTGTGGCACCCGTCAATATTGGGGCACTATCAATATTGCAAATTACATTTCTTGGCACGATGGAGCGGGTTACCGTGGCGTGGCAAAGCACTAGGCCGAGGCACCGTGTGTCATGGCATGGCGTACTGCAATAGCGCTGGGGCGGGGCCGGAATTAATGCAGGCATGACAGAAGCGCTAGGCCAGGGCCACATCATCTAGGCATGGCCTTAGCCCAGCGGCGTAGGGCCCGATGTCTAGGCATGACAAGCGCTGAACCGGGGCCATATGTCTAGGCATGGCATATGTAGCCCGGCCCCGTGTGTCCCAGGCATGGCATGCCATAGCACTAGCCCAGGGCCAGGAGCCCCGTGTGTCCTGAGCGTAGCGGCGCCCAGCACTGCACGGGCCGGGCCCCGTGTGTCTAGGCATGGCATGCCATAGCACTACCCCGGACCCGAGGCCCGTGTGAATCTAGGCATGGCGCCATGGCACTACCCCGGTAGCCAGAGGCAGGTGGATCTAGGCATGGCATGCCATAGCGCTGGCCCAGGGCCAGGGCCAGGGCCAGTGTGTCTGGGCGCTGGCGTACCATGGCACTGGCAGGGCCGGGTGTCTGGGCATGGGCGTGCCATGGCGCCCCGGGCCCCATGTGTCCTAGGCATGGCATGCCATGGCCGGCCGGGAGCCCAGGTGTGTCTGGGCATGGCACGCCATGGCACTGGCCGGGGCGTGGCCTCCCTGGGCAGGCATGCCGTGGCACTGGCAGGGCCCGGCGCGGAGGCCAGGTGTGTCACGGGCATGGCATGCCATAGCACTAGGCTCGGAGGCCCCGTGTGTCTAGGCATGGCATGCCATAGCACGCCCCGTGTGTCTAGGCATGGCGTGCCATAGCTACTAACGGGCCCCGTGTGTGCAGGCATGGCGTACCATAGCACTTCTTAGAGGCCAGGTGTCAGGCATGGCATGCCATAGCAGGCGACGGAGGCCAGATGTGTCTAGGCGTGGCATGCCATGGCGCTGGGCGCCCAGGGCATCGTGTGTCCCAGGCATGGCGTGGCATGGCACTGGGCGAGCCTGGGTGTCTAGGCATGGCATGGCATAGCACTGGTAGGGAGCCCGTGTGTCTGGGCATGGCGTAGCGCCAGCACTGAGCGAGGCCAGGTATTAATGCAGGCATGGCATGCCGTAGCACTAGACCGAGGAGCAGATGTCTGAGCATGGAATGGCACATTCATGATAGAAATAAACCTCGACCACACAAAAAACAATGTTTTTAAACTAGAGTGAGTTTAATCTAGGCATGGCATGTGCACTAGTAGAACACTTAGTAAGGCATGCACTAGGCGAATCATGTCCTAGGCATGCCATGGCGCAAAGGCCGAGAGCGCAGCGCGGAGGAATCGCTGAGTGTCGGGGCATGCGAGGCCTTGGCGGGTGCCAGGTGCCTAGGCGACGCGGCAGAACGCGGGTTCGGGAGGGCGTGCGCTGGGCGGATCGCGGGTGCCCTGGGCGTGCCATGGCGCCTGGGCGGATCGCGGGTGCTGGGCGTGTCGTAGCTGGCGATGGGGGCACCGCCGTTAGCGGGCGAAGCGCACGGCGGGCGCCGTTGCGGTGCCGTGACGCTGGGTGGAATCGCCTTGCCGGGCATGCCGTGGCGCTGGGCCGGATCCGGGTGCCTGGGCGTGTGTCATGGCGCTGGGCCGGAGCGCGGTGCTTAGGCGAAGCACTTTGGCGGGCAGGTGCTGAACCATGACGCTGGGCCGAATGCTTGCCCTGGGCGGCAATGTGGCGCTAGGCAGGGCTGCCGTGCCCGGACCATGACACTAAGGAGATCGCCTTGCTAGGCATGCCATGTGGCATAGGCGAGATCACGTCTTGTAGGCATGTCATGGCACTAAGGCGGGGAATGCCGTCTTAGGCAAGCACGTAGGCCAGGGCAGGTGCAGGCAGGCACATGGGCGGGGGCCGCGCCGGGCCGACACTGGGCAGTCTTGCCTGGAGCGTGTCGTGGCACTGGGGCCAGGGCACTTGGGTGCCGGGGCCATGTGGCCTTTAGAAGCCGAATCACGGTGCCGGGCCATGGCGCTGGGCCGGGGCCGCCGTGCCGGGCCATGGCCTTGAGGCCCAGGGCAGGTGCCTTGGCGTGTCGTAACTAGGCGGGCCGTGCAAGGCATGCCTTGCACTAGGCCGAGGCACCGCGATAGGCATGGCGTAATCAGCCCCAGGCCATGGCACCACTGTGCGAAGCGAGCATATGGCGGGGAACCCGCGTCTATGCGTAATGGCACTAGGCCACCAGGCAGTGCCTTGGCATGTCATGGCACTAGGCCGGGCAGTGCTTAGGCAAGCACTGGCCCAGGAGGCACCGTGCAGGCAAGCGCTGGGGCTGAATCACCGTTACTGGCGTATCGTATGCCCAGGCCAGTGCCGTGCCCGGGCATGTCGCTGGCACTAGGCCCAGGGGCAGGTGTGTCTAGGCATGGCACGCCATAATAGGCCCCGAGGCCAGTGTCTGGGCATGGCATGCCATGCTTGCTAGCCCGAGACCCGAGGCGCGGAGGCCCCATGTGTGCAGGCGTGGCATGCCGTAGCAGGCTCGGGCCACAGTGTGTCTGGGCATGGCGTGCCATATGCGCCCAGTGTGTCTAGGCATGGCATGCCATGGCAGCCCGAGCCCCGCGTGTCTGGGCATGGCATGCCATAGCGCAACCCGGGCCCCGTGTGTCCTAGGCATGGCATGCCATGGCCTTGGCGCGGAGGCCCAGGTGTGTCTAGGCATGGCATGCCATAGCTGGCCTAGGGCATGTCGTGTCTAGGCATGGCATGGCGCCAGCTAGGCCTGAGCCACAGCAACCGCTCTACAGGCATGGCGTGGCGCCAGCACTGGCAGGGCCCCGTGTGTCTAGGCATGGCGTAGCATAGCACTGGGCGGGGCGTGTGTCTGGGCATGGCATGCCATAGCTAACAGGCAGGAGCAGGTGTGCAGGCATGGAATGGCTTTGTTCATGATGAAATAGGCCTCAGCCTAAAGAAACCATTGTTTTCCAAACTGGAATGAGTTTAATCTAGGCATGGCATGGCATGGCACTAGGCCGAGGCACCGTGCCCAAGGCATGCACTAGGCCGAATCACCGTGTCTAGGCATGCCATGGCACAAGGCCGAGGAGCAAGCGCGGATCGGCCGTGTCGAGGGCAGTAGGGCGCTGGGGCGGTCGCCAGGTGCCTGGGCAAGCGCGGTGGGGCACGTTCCTGGGAGGCATGCGCTGGGCCGGATCCGCGTTGCCCTGGGCGTGCCGCGGCACTAGGCGAGATCACCGTGCCTGGGCGTGTCATGGCGCTAGGCCCGGGGGGCACCGCGGGTCTTGGCGAGCGCACAGTAGGGCAGGTGCTGGGCCGTGACAACTGAATGAGATCACCTGCCTGGGCATGCCATGGCACTAGGCCGAGATCACCGTGCCTGGGCATGTCATGGCACTGGGCCGAGGGCACCGTGCTTAGACGGCACACGGCCGAGGCAGGTGCCCGAGCCACTGACTTCGGCGAGATATTACTAGGCATGTCATGGCGCTAGGCCAGGGCAGTGCGAGGCCATGACACTAGGCGAATCGCCTTGCCTAAGGCATGCCATGGCACTGGGCGGATCACGGTGCACTGGGCATGTCATGGCATAGGCCGAGGGCCGCAGGTGGCAGGCAAGCACGTGGTAGAGGCAGGTGCTTAGGCAGAAGCGCACATGGCCAGGGCAAAATGCCGGGAGCCGTGACTTCAGGCGAATCTTGCCTAGGCATGTCGCACTGGACGAGCACCGATGCCGGGCCATGGCACTGGGCGAGCA
>JAEQBH010009195.1:80000-91723 GCA_016808115.1 Tetrastigma voinierianum
TCGCATTTTGCTACGTTCTTCATCGATCACGAGAGCCTAGATATCCGTTCTTGAAATCCGTTTTTGTGAGTTAGCGACCACTTCCGTGCCCGTGGCCAAGGCGGCAGGATAAGCGTTATTTAGATATATTTTCCTTAGCGTTTTACCTTGGGGTTGGTCGTTGGATAGGGAAGGTCCCGGCAAGACACCCCATGCACTGGGGGCGGAAAGGCTGCGGTGTAGATCCATCGAGAGCGGAGTGGAGGCTCATGCTTCACGCCCTCGGCGGGTTGTTAAACAACGTGTTCACGGGTCGTTCGATTCGATAGGTTCGGTGATCCTTCCGCGGAGTTCACCTCGGAAACCTTGTTCTGACTTCTCCTTCCTCTAAATGATAAGGTTCGGTGGACTTCTCGCGACGTCGGGGCGCGAACCGCTGCGTCGCGCTGATCAAGACACTTCAGGACCCATTCAATCGGTAAGACGGCAGAGTGAGTGTACAAAGAAGCGGGGGCGTAGTCAGCAGTGATGGCTGCGCTTACCAGATTCTCGATTCAGAGACCAACAATTGCAATGATCTATCCCCATCACGATGAAATTCAGATTACGGAACTGTCGGCGAGGCTATGGGCTTCGTTAAGATACGCCGATTGTAGCGTGCGACGAACATCTAAGGGCATCAAGAGACTGTTATTGCCTCGAGCTGCTGGCTGCGGCCCATAGTCCCTCTAAGAAAATGTTGCTGAGGATCACCGCCCTTGCGCTAGTTAGCAGTGAGTCTCGTTCGATGCATGGAATTAACGGTGGTCGCTCCACAGCTGGAAGCAGCCCTTTTTGCCTTACCCATAGAATCAAGAAAGAGCTCTCGATCACATCAATCCTTACCATATACCGGAACTAGTAGTTTCCAGTGTTGAGTCAAATTAAGCCGCGGCGGGCTCCCACTCCACAGTGGTGCCCTTCGTCAATTCCTTTAAGTTTTGACCTTGCGACCATACTCCCCGGAACCAAAACTTTGATTTCTCATAAGGTGCGGTAGTCCTAAAAGCAACATCCAGATCCACCGAAATTACGGCATCGTTTATGGTTGAGACTAGAACGGTATCGATGCGTCTTGAGCCCCAACTTCGTTCTTGATTAATAAAACATCTTAGCGAATACTTTATGATTATTGCGTCTTTCATAAATCGAGAATTTCACTGCTCTGACATAAATACGAATGCCCCAGACGTCACATTAATCATTACTCGATCCCGAAGGCCAACACAATAGGGTAGAAATCCTATGATGTTATCCCGTACTAATGTATCCGCATAGCGTGGAAGGCTTTGCTTTGAGCACTCTACAATTTCTTAGTAAACCACTTGGAGGCCACGGCCGACGATTAAGACCCGGGAGCGCATGTCGCCGTTAGAGAGAGGACAAGAGGACCGGTGCACCGTAAAAACGGGCCAGGCCGACCCATCCCAAAGTCCAGCTACGAGCTTTTTAAGCACAACAACTTAAATATACGCTATTGTTTGGGAATTTTTGTGTTCTTGTGGCAGGGACTGCCCTCGATGGATCTGAATTAAAGTTGGGTGTACTCATTCCAATTACGGACTCAAGAGCCCGGTATTGTTATTTATTATCACTACCTCGATGTCGGGTTGATGAATTTGCTTTGCATTCCTTGGATGTGGTAGCCCAGTTTCTCGGGCTCACTCTCTGGAATCGAACCACTGATTCTCGATCACCGTCAATACCATGGTAGGTATCCCACGCTACTTTTTCGATAGCGTGTGCGGCGTCCTGGCCACATAGACCGACTTCTCACAATCAATCCTTTCACATTGGATTGTCCTCGACTTTTCTTATAGTCGGCTCCATCACATGTCGAGCGTCTGAATCTCGCAAGGCTGACCAGCTCAACCACAGCGTATCTTCTCGACACTGCTCTTGTTTGGCACATCTCGCGTGCCTCTCCTTGCGCTCGTTACTGACTCGCGCACTGCTCTATAACAAATGCCTCTCAGGCCTGCTACTTGACTCCCCAAGCACAACCCCTTCGGAACACCATCTGTCTGAGCAACATGTTCTCTTATTGCCTGAAGGTCCGTATCTCAATGGCCCTCTAGCATGCTCATTGCGTAGGCCACCAAGGCCTGCACGCCGCCCGTGCATTACGCTCACCACTTGCCTCCACAAGGGTGTCTCTAATATTGTGTAAGCGCTAAGCCCACGCTAAGGCATCGTGCCGCCTTGTACTCATACGCCGTTGCTCGACCAAGACTCATTATGAGGCGGGATGCCTCCGAAGCAATCTCAATCACTTGGCACCACTACTTAGTGCATGTCTCCGCACACAGCACCAAAGCCCCCATCTTGCCGACATCTCTCATCCTTGCGGCCCCTCTCTAGCCGAAGGTAGGAACTCCATTATGAGTTCCCATTACCTCGAGCATTACATCAAGTCTGTTGAATAACTTGCCGCAATCGAGCCTCAAGCGACATATGGCGATATATCTCAACACCAATCCCATCTTGCCCCTCTCGCGGATGAGTGGATCTTTCGTGTATATGTTGGTTGGTTTCGCCACACTTGGGCTCATCGGGAGACGGCTTCAGCTTGGCCCCAGGTTTGTGCGGAGTATTTGACACCCGTCCTAGTGCATGACTACGAGGACAGCTCCCTCGCTCTAAGGTGGTCCCTACTCTCATACCCCTACACTCACCACAAGCATTGAAACCATAATTGCGCTCATCTGCCGACCTCATGTCCTCTGAGACTCTCCTCACGCAAACCCCGATCAACACATTTTCTCCTGGCACACTCTCGTTGGCTCGGTCGAAGCGCCTGAGTGTGTAACAAACTCTCCCCCACTCAAATCTTGCACGCCCTCGTGCAAGGTCTTCCTGGCCTTCCTCACGAAGTCTTCTGTCTTCTCTTACATCATCCATAAGGTCTCAGCATTCTACTAGCCAAAGGGCGGTCGGTAAGAGGAGATCCGGCAATAGCAACCGTCTTTATACTCCGCTCAAGCATCCAATGTCGTCCTTACCATATACTTCCGCTATCCTAGTAAACACTCCTTTTTGCTATACCAGGCAGTAATTCCCTTACACAACAGATCTCGAAAACATCTTCTTCACCAGGCTTCTCTGCTTGCTCGTGATACGCCCGCTGTCTGAGGCTCGCCATTGTGTCACCTCTTCGGTAATTCTCACAATGGGGTTTACACTCGATCCATGTCTTCAAGCCCGATCTTCACTGAATCACGGGCCTTACAAACTCAGATAGACTTGGTCTTCCCTAGCCGCGCTCACTTGAGGCCCCGAGGTAATCGCTGACTCATGCGCGCTATTCTCACCTTCCCAGCGTCTTATACACTTACATTTGTTCGGCCAACGACATCCTAAGATCTAGAGATACACCCACACTCCACAGGTCCTCATATTATGTAGCTCAATCCTCTCAGAGCCACTAACATACGGGAGTTGTACACTTCTTTTGCGATATTTCTTGAACATTACGCTATCACGGATGTTCACCACTTCTCTCGTGGTCTCTGTTGATCTCCTCTCTCTGCGGTACTCCGGCGCCTGTACAAGATCATAATCCACTAGCCATCAACGAGGTTCTCTTCTGTAGACATCCTCTAACTTCCACGCTCTCCTGTGAAGCTTCATGATGGTCTTGTTCTCACACGGGGGAAGTCATCTTCTCCCCCACTCAAGTCTGGGGCCGAATCCCGGACTCTGATTCTCCTCCATTTCTCCTAGAAGGACTTTGGAAGCTTCTCACTGCTCTCTTAATTTGTATGATTTTCTCGGGCTCCTCCACAAAATCCATTGTCAATTGTCATCTCAAAGCGATAGCCAAGCCATTCCCACATGACTCTACTCAACATCGATTCTTTACCACATGGAAGGCTATCGCCGAAAGTTCATCGAGCACACTTTATCTCAAACATGTTGATATCCGCTGTACAATGGCGAAGACTCTTTCATTTGTTCTCTGATAGAACCCCCTCGCGATTCTTCAAAGACTCTCATGCCATTCCGGCAAAGATAGGGATTGACTCATCCATCCCATCTTGTTAAGGTTTTCCTCTATATCCCGAACCTTGTCACGATCAAAAGCACATTCTTCATCCTGTGCATCTTGATTCTTTGTCGAAGCATAACATTCCCTTCAACTCTGAGTGTCGATCCTCGATCCGGCTTTGCCACCATGTGCTTCAGGGCTGCTCAACATTAGGATCGAGTCCCCCCCGAGACATCTACGCTGGCCTAGGAGTAGTTCATACCTCCCCTCTAGGGTTCTACGATCGTAGCTTTCGATCCTCTTGAACTTGACCTTCGATGCTTTACAGGTGAGCGCCTTTGATAATCATCCCCAACAAACAATCTGATACGAACACCAACTCACGGTACCCCTTTTTCTGGCCACTCACTTCTCCTGCCTCTACAGGTCCACGAAACAAGTGTCAGGGTAAAACTTTGATCTCTCACGTCGTCTGGTTAATGGAGGTCACCTCCATTAATCAATCTTTTTCAAGGAACTCTTTCCCACAGCACACACTCTGCGGCGTCATGAGCTATCTCTCGGCTCTCGGCTTTATCTCCTTTCATCCGAGGCTGGTCGTCGTGCAACCACGCACCATAGGACTCCATACTTGGTTCCCATTTACATGTCCCTCAACCACTCTTGTCATGAGGGCAATGCACAGCATATCCCGCTTGTGCCTCCTAGTGTCCCACACCTCCAATGTTTCACTAGGACAAAGCCAAGTGGCTAACTATCCCATCCCATACTCCATTCTGAGGGCCTTTCATCCTCATACCTCTTATTTTGCAGCAGTTGCTTAACTACCTTTGTCTCGGTATCCAACATAGTAGGAGCCTCTTTGCCTCGTCTTCTGTCTTTGCTTTACAACAAGGTGCTTCATCACAGCTTCTCAATCATGCGACAAGGCCTCTACCTTCACAGTCATGTACTCTTGTTCAAGGGTAACTCCCCTCTTTCTCGGTCTCAAGAAACAATTCCACTGCAGTCCCCCCTGCAATCACTGGATTCCTCTTAAGCCGTGCAGCATCTTGCCAAAATCTTGGCCTTTGTGGGCTCACTCTCGAGCCTCGATAAGCGGAGTTCAGATCTTCTGCCCTCTCAAGCTGAAGCCTAACTGGCGGCTTTAACATAGCAAACTCTTTTGCTATAGACGACCCGTCTCTTGGCTCGTGTACGTCTCTGCGGCTCGCGACCATAAACTGCGGCTCTCAGCTTGGGACACATTGGGTAAACATGGCTCTCGCCGTGCTGCGATCTGGCCCCCCGAATTCGCCTGCCGGCACTAGCTCCGATACCAAGCTGTCACACGCCTACTTTTTCGGCCCCACGTGTGCGGCGTCTAGCCCACATAGACCGACCTTCTCTGTCGATCCTTTCTCATTGGATTGTCTCGACTTTCTTATAGTGGCTCCATCACATGTCGACGCCCTAGATCTCGCGAGGCGCAGCCAGCTCGACCACTAGCGTATCTTCTCGACCTTTGCTCTGTTTTTGGCGTCTCGCGTGCCTCTCCATGCGCTCGTTACTGACTCGCGCACTGCTCTATAACAAATGCCTCTCGGGCACCGCTGCCAGCTCCCAAGCCACAGCCCCTTGAACACCCATGCATGCGGGCAACATGTTTCTCTTGTGCACGAAGGTCCATTATCTCAATGGCCCTCCCAACATGCTCATTGTGTGAGCCGCTGAGGCCTGCTGCGCCCGCCGATGCGTGCGCTCACCACTTGCCTCCGCAGGGTGTCTCTAATATTATTAATAGCGCTAAGCCCACGCTAAGGCATCGTGCCCGCGCGCTACTCATACGCCATTATCGACGAGACTCGTTATGGTAGGATGCCTCGAAGCAATCTCGATCCTTGGCACCACTACTTAGTGCATGTCTCGCTACGACACCAAGCCCCATCTTCTTGAGCATCTCTCTCATCCTTGCGGCCCCTCTCTGGCCGGTAGGAACTCCATTCATAAAGTTCCCATGCCTCAAGGCATTACATCCGTCACGTTCGAATAGCACTTACTGTCGGGCCTCCAAGACTATAGGCGATATATCTCAGCACCAATCCCATCTGCCCCTCTCGGGATGGGCTGGATATTTCATGTGCTATGTTGGTGGTTTCGCCACACTTGGGCTCATCGGGAGACGGCAGGCGCAGACCGGTTTGTCTGGTGACGACACCATTCTAGTGCGTGACTGAGACCGAGCTCCTGGCTCTGGGTGGTCCTACTCTCCTTTGCACTCACCTGAAGCAGTTGAAACCACTCATTGCTCATCTGCCCGACCTCCATTGTCCTCACGAGACTCTCTACTCACGCAAACCCCCGATCAACACATTTTCTCACGGCACCTCTCTCGATTGCCAGAGGCTCGGTGAGCCGCGCGAGTGTAGTAGCGGTGGAAGCCGTATCCACCGCCCAGTTGATAGAGGCGGATATTTGGATGATCGCGTCGGCCGACACGATGGCGTCGCGATCAGCCGATTATCATGAATCATCGAACGCGGGCATAGCCGGCGTGTTTTATCTGCAAATGCATCCGCTTCGAAGTCGGGGTTTGTTGCGTATTAGCTCTAGAATTACTACGGTTATCCGTGCTTAAGTACCATCAAACAAACTATAAGCGATTTAATGAGCCATTCGCGATTTCCGCGGTCTGAATTAGTTCATACTTACACATGCATGGCTTAATCTTTGAGGAGTGAAGCATGACTCACTGGCGGGGATCAACCCGGAGTAGCATTCTTGTGCAGCGTCGGAGCGCATCGCTGCACAGACCCTGATGGGTGTCGGGAGGGCAAAGCGAGGCGATCGTCGTACATCTTAGCGTCTGGCGATGAGCGGCAAGCTCGGGCAATAGTGTGATCATTAGATCCATGCCGTGTTAAGGTTCCGCATCGAGCACGAGCCATCATCATGGCCATTGTGAAACCCTTCGCATGGTCACACGCGTGGGGAGTACATAGACACGATGATCGCTTGCAAGGTCCTTTGCCTCCCATGGCCCATTTAGATGGAGAAAGGCAACGTCGAGAGAAAATTCCATCGATTGGGAAGGCAACACAGGAACCATTATTGATGCCCCAGGAAGCGATTCAAGCGCTTTGTAGCTAGAATGAGGAGGGACGTGGGGCGACCGTTCGTTGTTACGACGAAGGGAGCTACCGACCCGCGTGCAAACACCACTCACACGCCATCGAGTTGACTTCAAGATGCACCACACACCAGACAAGTGACTAGTTGGGGAGTTGTCTCTAAAAGCACCACGAAGGCAACAAGTGATGCCTTTGTATTTTCATTGTAGGCATGAGAAGAATGATAACACTTTATTTCCAAACAGCCGAATAGTTGAGATTGACGACGGAGAACAAGCACAGACGACAAGATTGCAAACCTAAAGCGGGTCTAAGCCACCGTATCTAGGCAATGAACTATGCAGAGGCAGGTGTCTAGGCATGGCATGGAGTTCATAGACGAGGCAACATGTCTGGGCATGCACTCGGCGAGCAGGTGCCTAGGCGTCATGGCACTGGTCTGGGGCAGGTGGCAGGCGAGGCACTAAGGAGGAGGAGCGGAGTGCCTAGAGCGGGCACTAAGCCAAAGGAACCTTGCCTAGGCAGGGCATGAATAGGAACCTTGCCTGGGCAAGACGCAAACCGGAACCACGCGCTGCTGAGCATGGCCTTTAGCACCATGCCTATGGGCGCTGCATAAGTAGAGGCTTCATGCCTAGGCATGCAACGGGGCGAGCACCGTGCACAGCGAGGCATAGCGGAGCACCATGGCCCAGGAGCGAGAGGCATGCTTGCAATGGGGAACATCGGGTCTATGGGCTTGGGAGGCCAAGGGCAGCGGCATCGCGTCTTAGGTGTGAGTCGACAAAGCGCATGGGAGAGCTAGCGGGATCATTGTCCTGGCCCCGTACGAGGAACGGTCGGATGTCGAGGACTTGGGGGTGGCATATGAGCATGCCCACATGCCCTGAGTGGCATGGGTGTGGCCTGCCTTGAGGGCTGACACGCAGGCAAGCATGCACTGGTGGCACCATGCAAGCAAGGCACTAAGCAGGAGCACATGCACAGGCATGCAGGCCAGGGGCATCGCGCTGGGGCATGCACTAGGTGAAGGCACCATGGCTGGGCGTAGCGGGCAGCGGGTGCCTAGGCGAAGGCCCGTGCTAGGCATGAACAGGCCAGGGCCGTGACTGGGCCGTGCACTAGGCAGGCACCTAATCTGGGCGTGCAGGCCGGGGCACCTGTCGGGCATGCAGGCGAAGCACCTGTCGGGGCATGCGCAGGCGGGGCATGCTGTGTCCGGGGGCATGCAGGCCCAGGAACTGTGCCCGGACAAGGCACTGGGCGAGGCACCTGTCGAGGCATGCACTAGGCCGAGGCACCTATCTAGGCATGCCTTGAGGCCAGGGGCACCATGCCCGGGCAAGGCACTGGTAGGGCTTGTCGGGAGCATGCGCTGGGGCGGGGCATAATGCCCGGGACAGAAATGGGGACAATAGGCAGTGTAGACAAGATTACTAGTAGGGCACCATGCCCAAGCAAGATTAGGCCGAGGCACCATGTCTAGAGCGAGGAGTGCTAAGTAGAGGCACCATGTCTGGAGCGAGGTACTGGGCGAGGGGCACCATCCCAGGCAAGGGTACTGGGCGAGAGCACCACAATGGGCATGCGCTGAAGCTAGAGGCAGATGTCTGGGCAAGGTGCTGGGCGGGCACCATGCCCGAACAGGTGCTGGGCAGGTGCCTGGGAGGCATGCACTAGGCGGAGCAGACAGCGTGGGGAGACGGGGGGGCGTGCGCCGGCTCGAGCAACGTGGGGAGCAGCGTGGGAGGCAGGCATGCTTTACAGCGTGGGGAGCGTCCAGTCCATAGGCTTGGGCAGCCATGGGCAAGCAGCATGGCATCTTAGGCAACGAGTCGACAACAACTGCGTGGGAGAGCAAGCAACGGGGTCGCTGCCACAGCTCTACGACTGTCCGGATGCTTCGAGGGCTTGTGGGTGGCGTATGAGGCACGCGTACCACGAGTGGCATGGGGTGTGCAGCCGGGGCGACCGCCGCAAGAGCTGCGTGCCTAGGCGCAGTCTTGCCCGGCCATAGAGCAACCACCCCAACAAAGGCAATATAAGCCTTTTTGGAAAAATCTGGAGAACATCACATACTTGAGGAGACATAATGGCCAATTTAACCGGAAGCGATTTTAGTCAGTTTTTCTGATTCTCTTTATAATAATTATACATGCGAGAAAAAGAAAAAAATTTGGGCCCTTGAAAATATTTATTTTATTTATTTACTAGAAAAATAGGGGAAAATAGGGAAAAAATAGGAGAAAATAATAAAAATATTTTTAAAATTCATTTTCACGTGGGAAAAATATTGGGACCAGAATTGATCGATTTGAAGTGGAGAAATATTTTATTTTAATTTATTCTGCGAAAAAATAGTAGAAAAATGAAGTGAAAGCAGCGGGGGGAAAAATATAAGGGAAAATAGGGAAAAGAATTGATTTAAGATTTGACGCTCTTTTGGAATGCAATATTTTACTATAAAATATTAATATTTGATAATATTTTAAATGAAAAAGTGATAATTTTAAATTTTTCTCCTACAAAATATAGGAATATAGGGAAAACATGGGAAAAGACATTGAAAAACATTTTTGTCATGAGAATGATATTTGAACAATGAATGAGGAAGAAACAATGGAATAGAAAGCGAGCATGGTTAGGGAAGCGATTAAGGCATCGTGGAAGCCACCAATATTGTCAGTGCAATGGCATGGGGACAACAAGTTGTCGCTTTGCCGTCAATATTGCGAGGCACCTATCAATATTACAGAGTACATTTCTTATACGATGGAGCGGGTTAGGTGGCGTGGCAAAACAACAGGCGAAGAACTTGCGGAAGTGTGTCATGGCATGGCATGCAATAGCACTGGGCGGGCCGGTGTGTGCAGGCATGACAAAGCGCTGGGCCAAAGCCTATGTCTGGGCATGGCATGGCACTGGCGCCCGGGGCCCGTGTCTAGGCATGACAAAGCGCTGAACCGAGGCCATATGTCTGGGCATGGCACTAGCACTAGAGGCGGGAGCCTGATGTGTCTAGGCATGGCATGGCATAGCACTGGCCGGGCCAGTGTGTCCTGGGCATGGCGCCGCCATAGCCCACTAGCCCGAGGGCTTAGGGCCCGTGGTGACTAGGCATGGCGTGCCATGGCCGCGCCACCGGGGCCAGGGCCGGGTGTGTCTGGGCATGGCGTGCCGTATACCCAGGGCCCCAGGGCCAGGTGTGTCCCAGGCATGGCGTGCGTGGCACTCTGCAGAGGCGTGGGGGCCCAGGTGGATCTGGGCATGCGTGCCATGGCACTAGCCAGGTGGGACCACAGAGACCCAGGTGTCTGGGCATGGAATGCCATGGCACTAACCCAGAGACCCAGGGCGCGGAGGCCCGATGTCTAGGCATGGCGTACCGCCTTAGCGAGGCCGGGTGTGTCCCCAGGCATGGCGTGCCATAGCACTAGCCCGAGGCCCGTGTGTCTGGGCATGGCGTGCCATAGCACTAGCCAGACCCGCGTGTGTCTGACATGGCGTGCCATAGCATAACCGGGCCCTGGGTGTGTCTAGGCATGGCATCTTAGCCTTGGCAGGGCCGGAGTGTGTCTAGGCATGGCGTGCCATAGCCTTGGCAGGAGCCAGGCGCGGAGGCCCGTGTCTGGCGTGGCATGCCATAGCGCTAGGCCCCGCGGAGGCCCCGTGTGTCTAGGCATGGCATGCCATAGCACGCCCCGTGTGTCTAGGCATGGCATGGCATAGCTGTAGCCAGGGCCCCAGGTGTGTGAGCATGGCATGCCATGGCACTGGCCCAGGGGGCCGTGTGTGTCTAGGCATGGCATGCCATGGCCATTGGCCTTGGCTGGAGGCCCGGGTGTCTGGGCATGGCGTGCCATGGCACTGGCCCAGGGCATCGTGTGTCTAGGCATGGCATGGCATGGCGCGGAGGCTGGGCCCGGTGTCTGGGCATGGCGTGGCATAGCATAAGGCGAGGGCCCACGTGTCTAGGCTTGGCGTGGCGCAGCACTAGGCAGGGCCCCCGTGTCTAGGCATGGCATGCCATGAACCGAGGGCACTTTTAGATGTCTAGGCATGGAATGGCATTCATGTTAAAAATAAACCTGACTACAAAAAAACAATGTTTTCCCAAGCCCAGAAATGAGAGTTCATCCCCAGGCATGGCATGGCATGGCACTGGGAGCAGGTGCCCAAGGCATGCACTTGGGGCGAATCACCGTGTCTAGGCATGCCATGGCCTGAGGCCGGGGCACCGCGCGAGATCGCCGTGTCGGGCATGCCCAGGAGGCACTAGGCGTGCCGTGGGTGCTAAATGACGCCCAGGCGAGCACCGTTCTAGGAGGGGAGGCATGCATGGGCCGAGATCACCGTGCCTAGGCATGCCATGGCGCTAGGCGAATCACACGTGCCCTAGGCATGTCATGGCACTAGTGGGGCACCATGGGTCTTGAGCATTTGGTAGGGTAGGTGCGGGGGCCGTGACACTAGGCCCGGAATCACCTGCCTAGGCATGCCGTGGCGCTGGTAGAGATCAGGTGCTAAGGCATGTCATAGTGGGCCGAGGAGCTTGCCGTGCTTAGGCAAGCACACGGCCAGAGCAGTGCCGAGCCATGACACTGAGC